>CAKXZU010000217.1:0-154970 GCA_936014575.1 Bombus lapidarius
ACACACTCTATCAGATTGTATGATATGTGCACACTACTACATGTGAAGAACGTACATCGAAATCCAAGCAAGATCATCAGCTACCACCTGGACCATTGCCGGCAGAAGTCGTTTTCAGTAGTTTTCAAATGAATATTTACAACAAACGTTCATTTATACACATTGATTAACAGTAACAACATGAAAATTAATTACGAAAAGGTGTCCGCTTGCGCGCGCGGACACACAAAAAACGGGACATTTATAAATAACGGAATTCACGTATGTATGCAGACAATAACGCGTGTCGCGTCGTGATGCAAAAGATTATTGGTCCGTCGTAAGGACCCGCTTGATTGCAAATGGAAGACGAGACGATGTTTATTTATTTAATGTTACTTAATGTTAGTTAATGTCACGTCACGAGCTCCACACGAGCCGTAACATACGACCAGAAAAGGAATATGTACGAATTAGATACAGAAAACTTACAGGAAATAGAGGATGCAACGCATACGAATACTTTCATATCGCAATAAATCAAGAAAAAAATATGCAACAATATTATTAAACAAAATTAAAACCTGAACTTGGAACATCGAAATCGAGAAAAGGAACAGTGAGGCGCCCGCTTAAACGCACCGCCTTGCGCGCCCCCTGGGCTTTCGATAAGTTATTAACTCTGAAGATTCTCCAGTTAAACTATTTCCCTGCCAGTGTCAGGTTATGCTCTTTATCAATCATCGATTTATAAATCGTCACCTGTGAGCTTCGCAAGCTTGACGCATAGGCAAGTCTCTTTGTTTTATTTGTATCGTTGACAACTTGTATTTGGCTATAAATTTATGTTTCAATATTCGGCCCTTGAGTCTCACGTAAACTGTCTAAGCTGACCAGTTTCCTATACTGGGCGACCCTTGACACCTTCTCCATTTATTGAAATTACACGAACAGTTCGATTAAATGAAAAGTTTTCACCTAAAGGGGTAGTTCGTTCGTAAATACATACTCTAAAGTTTTCAGCTCAAAGTTATATTCCGGCCATGTTATAATTGCGAAATTACAAATATAAAAAAACTCTACGCGGCAATCTACTATGAATTTGTGTAAATTCCCGAAAATCTAATTTTCTAATCTAAGCAATAATTTTTAATTCGTCTTCATAAACATTCACTAAATAGACTATACTTTTTCAGTTTTAGGAATAAGCAGAAAGGTTTAATTATTGACTTCTACCTTTGTTTGACGAATGAAATACGAAAAGGATCAGATTTTAAAAGCTGGAGGTGTCAGCAAGCCTGCGACAATCAACATTGTCTCTATCTCTAAAAAATGGCTACAGCATCGTTGGGGCATTGGAATATTGGAAACATTCACATATTCAATAGCATCCAATGTGGCGATCAACAGACGTTCGTTCCTCAGGAAACGAATTTCTACGTCGATCAAGGAGCGTATTAATCGGCGCAATAGGAGCTTCTAAATCAATATTTGCTGCAAACGAAGGTCCTAGGACCTCCTCTCGTACGGTAAAAGCGACCAGGGACCAGTTACATGGAGATAGCGACATGGACCCAGATAACTCTCGTAGTAGAAGAAGCAAACCTGCGGGGGACGCGTCGAAAAATATAAGCAAAAGGGCGATAAGCCTAGAAACGGAAAGTAAATTAGAAGAAATTTCGATCATACCTATAAATAGAAAATGTATTACGAGGATGGGGGACCCGTTCAAGTCGGGATGAAAGTTGGCGAGGTGCCCAATTGTGAGAGAAAAAAGGGGACAGGAAAGCGAAATGGAAGTCGATTCTCTAACAGAATTAACGGACCAAAGCAGCTACCTGAACCCAGATACGATGAAAAACAGAAGATGCAAAAAATCAAATAAAAAGATTAAAACTTATACTAGGAGGAAATATAGGGACAATAAAAGTAATAGCGAAAGAGGTACGGAAGAAGTATCCTCGGAGGAGGAAGAAAATGTTGCAATACTGTTACGTCGCGTGATTCTCTACCTAAACTAGGCCCCAGGCAAGATGGCAACTAGATGTCTACATATCTTTACTTAAACCCTCAATAAACATAAGGATCAACCATAAATCATAGTGTTTCTAAAAATCAAGATTCTCAAATCCCGCAAATGTCTTTGGTTTATGGATGGTCCTTAAAGCATTCCTTAAGTTTATTGTTCGCTCTTAAAAATTACGGAGAAAGCGGGTTTTTCCCATGAGCAATGTCACCCACGATCCACGTTGGTAGGAGGCCTCCTCCACCTATCTTCATTCATTAACGTTATTCTAACCAATGGGCATCGCTGACCGTTGCCCTCATTTTCAGCACCTTGGATAAAAGAAACGGGCTGATAGGAATAAGTGTCAATGATAAATTTTGCATAAATGGATATTGTTCCCCGAATATGAACATACAGCGGGAAAGAGAACAGGGAGACTCCTTACCATATTGAACGAAGTAAACAAAATAGGTAAGATTACAGCGATATGGAAGACGATGAGGGTAGTTCTCGTATCGAAACCGGGAAGAAAACCGGAAGTGCTTTCAGCACTCAGCAGTCTAAGAGCACACGTTTAACCTCTTAACCTACAACGTCGAGTTAGACTCGTAGTACGTTCTTCGGGCCAAACACAAAGAACATGTGCGAGAAACGTGGTACATCCTTCCAGCCGATCATAAACAACACTTTCTTTTCTTAGCCGCACTCGGACGTGCAAATATATTTTCTTGAAAAATATTAGAAAGATACCCTTAAAAATGTCTTGAAAAATAATGTTAAGCGTTGTTGAGGACAGTGAAAATCCTGGCAACATCGCAAAAAATGATTTGATAGGTATTATAAACAGTGATAGTGATATCTTATTTCCTCTACCAAAACGTTTTAAGCGACTGGTTAATGAAGAGGATACCGAAGATGAAGTCCACAGTAATCATCAACAATCAGAGCTACGGATTTAGGAAAAAGAAAATAATGAACCAAAAATCTGAAACTATACTGAGATTTCTGGCAAAAAAGTGGCAACTTTAAGTCAGTTAGGCGAAAACAAAAAGCAATTACATATTTTTAATATAATATTTGATAATATATTTTGGGAAAATATTGTCACGACTGAGGATAGAAGGCTGCCTTATCAATTACTAGTACTACTGAAAAAACTACCTTTCAGATAGGAAAATAACAATAAATAACAAAGGTGGAACAATTAAAAGAGGAGTCTACGCTGGGTTCCATAAGGATTAATCGTCGGTCAACTCCTCTGGAATATAGTTTATGATGGCCTCTTACGTAAACTACAGACCACTAAGAATCTAAATGCGGTCGCATTCGCCGACGACCTTGCATTGATCATCGCAACGAAAAGACACGAAGAAACAAATAAATAAACTGTGAGCAGCAATAGAGGCGGTAATCCGATGGTGTAATGAGACGGGACTACATTTGGCCCACGAAAAGACGGAGATTACCCTACTCACGGTGAAGAGAGTAACCAAAATATTCGATATAAATATTGGGGATTACTCGCTAATCACGAAAAAGGATATCACATATCTTGGAGTTCAATTGGACAATGGAAAAAGATACACTCGACATCTCGAAAAGGTTTGCGGTAAGGCAGCTGCCCTAGTGGAAACTTTGAGGACCTTTTCACCGAACGTCAACGGGCCCATCGGCTCCATTATGGAATTTTATCACGGAGTGTGCGAGTCGGTGGTGCTTTATGCCGCGTCAACATGGGCCAGAGTCCTGGCGATAAAAAATAAAAATAAAAATATACTGAAGAGGGTACAAAGAGTTGTGGTAATACGCACGTCTACCTCTTACAGAATCGTTTCCCACACAGCACTGTGTGTACTTACGGGCACAGTGTTCTTTACATCTGAAAGCAGAGCTGCCTACGGAAAGTTATGAACTACGAAAGATAGGGTGATACCAAGAGCGTTACAATACTTGCTCGAGAACAAAAGGTTCGACGAGTACGTCAACTGAAAGCACTAGAAGAATCGAACAACTAATGGAAGAAAGGTGGAAAGAAGAATGGCTCTACTACAGGGAAGATAATTGAACAAGGGGATTGATAACCCCTGCATATTCAAGGACAAGAGCGGCGTACAGGTCACTACACCATGCAAATCTTGAGTGGGCATGGTATCTTTAATTTATACCGTAAGACGATAAAGAAAGAGACCCACTCACGATCTTGGGTTTGTGATGCACAATACGATGTAGATCATGTCCTGTTCAATTGCCCAAGCGGACCTATGAAAGAACATTATTTGAAAATTACGTCGACGAGATATTGATAATCAATAACATTGTCGAAGTGATTATTAGTAAGGAGGAGTATTGATTTAAATTCCAAGGACTATCCCAGAGAATTATAAAGGTCAGACAAGCTCACACGAACGCCGAGAGGCAAAGAAGAGTACGAACAGGAAGATGAATTTAATAGATAAATAGATGAGAGACACATCCAGAGAAAAGACCCCGAAGTAATGCCGAGAGATGGTTTCAGGATTGGTCTTCCAGTACCTGTTAAGGATCGGGAGAAGAGGGGTTTATAGTGGGTAGAGACCTGAATACAACACCTCGATCTCTGTTGATGGTATGTTGGTATGCGTAAGTGCATTTACCAAAAAAAGGTATATGTTGATGTACACAAAAATATAAAGTGACCATTGTGTTACTCATATACGTAAGTTGTGTTACATATTTAGTCTAAATTCACTCTATGATGTTCGCTTAACGACGAACGTCTCAGAAAATATGCTTGTCGTTAAGAGATACATAACTGTATATAGATAATATTATTTAATACGAAATGCCACCACGTCAGCATCACTCAGACTATGTGAAAAGAAGAACCGAATTCTTATAATTAAATTTCTTGAACAGGAAATTGACCAAGGAAATATAGCAGCAATCATTAGATGTAAAGTACCATCAGTTATTTAGGAAAGAAATATAGTGTAACGGGTAACAGCGTATCTGAGACCTGTGTGCAATTGTCAGAAATATAAGATGTTACTTTTCATCAAATTAATGAGGTAGGCACACAATTTCCTCAATCACACAGTTAATAATAAACTAAATGAGAGGGAGTTCTCTCAATACCTCTTAAAGTTATAAAAAATATGTTTTAACAAAAGTTGTTTTGAAGGAGGACATCGTATGGTGCAAATTATTCTTTGGTAAATTCAACAGCGAGGAAAATTTCAAGATCAACTTCATTTCTTTGCATGTTATTCCTTATTATGTTCATTTCTATTTATATTTTTTAATACATTAGTCAAGCCATCACGGTTTTCCTTATAGAAAGTATTGACATATTAATGTCGAAAAACTATCAGTTTAGGAGATATTTTAACTTTCCTGTTCTGAAAATAAACTACTAAGAAATAAAACATTTCCGTTCCCGATATTTTTTAAAATCAACAAGAAATAAAACTAGTTTAGAAGGGATGCGCTAAGCGGTTGTGAAGTATTCAAAGTAATGAAGTATTCTATTATTTTTTATGCTCTATAAGAATTCTATTCTATTATTCCATTATATTTTGTTCTATGTGAATAAATATAATGGATTAAATAGTAAGTAAAGTGTCATGGAAGCATGTGAACCAGAAAAATGATGATTTTATTTTTTCATTTAAATCGCATTTTCCCTAAAATCCGGAAGAACTAGATAAATTTTACGGTCGGATTTAAATCTAGCGTGTTAAAATTTAGAAGTAATGATGTATAAAAAGTTGAGGACAAAATTCAATCTCGCGTAATAATGAATAAATCGCAATTTTCTTAAGAATATATCAATTTCAACGTAAAGTTTTAAGATCTGCAACATCTTATTGTTAACTGTAATGATATATACGATTCATTGTTCTATCTCTACAATATTTATGACGTGATCTTTAAGTGCTTTAGGTTAGTGTCTCTCCTCCTTTAATAAACGTTACATTGAAACATTTATCATATATTAAAAAATGATATCAAATTATTTAGGAGAGTCTGCAGAATCTTGCAAACGGAAATTTTGTATAAATTTGGAAGATATAATTTTTTTGTAAACCAAATTTCTCAAAAACTAGATGTACGGTAGAAATTCGTAGAATTGCAGATTCGTAATTAGTGCCGAAAACACTATAAAAGCGCTTAATACCAATCAAAACGTTGAAAAAAGTTGATTGACCGCGAGTAAATATTTCATAGATATCGTTGTTCACTCAACTCGGTATTTTTAACAGTTTTTAAATATGATTTTTTGTTTTAAATTTATAAAGGTAAGAAAAATAAATAAAATAATGCTTCTTAAGTTTTTATATATTATGATATGTTTGTTCTGGATCTGACAAATATTTATTTCTCTTTCGACAGTGTAATACACATAATGATGCTAAGAAATTTTTAATCTGGAGCTAGTAAGTGAAAAGGACTCAGAGAACAAAAAATAACAGGTAAATACTCAAACGGGGGCAATTTTGTTTTTCTTGCGTAATTTTCAATTAGTATTAATGATCAGATACGCCTGAAAATGTTGGTAAAATCAAATATTTAAAAAAAGAATTCACATAACGTAACAGAACATATGTCGGAAATGTAAATGAATTACATTTTTACAGAGAATGGTTA
This sequence comes from Bombus lapidarius, assembly GCA_936014575.1. Taxonomy (NCBI): domain Eukaryota; kingdom Metazoa; phylum Arthropoda; class Insecta; order Hymenoptera; family Apidae; genus Bombus; species Bombus lapidarius. The sequence continues at coordinate 6,614 of CAKXZU010000217.1, forward strand.
ATTTTTTCACAAATCACCAAACCAGTTAACTGCTTTATTTATAAATTGTTTTTTAAGGTTAAATAATACCTTACTTGAAGGTTTCAATAACTGGGAAAATATAACACAAATCTTATGGTATCACGAGCGTTCTACTGTGCTTACACAAACGACGTGCACGTATCGTAAAAGGAAATTAAGTTTTGTAAATAATCAAATTGATTCTGAGTTACAGGACGAACAAAATTTGAAAAAAAGAATTGGAGATAGATTGTAAAAAGAATAATAGCTTCTACTAAGTTATTCAGTAATTTGGAGCTAGCATTTAGGAGCAGTACGAATGACATTTTCTCTGATTCTTGTGGAGATTACTGCCATCAATTATTTATCATATTTACATTATTTAAATGAATTTGATGATTTTTTAAAATATCACATTAAAATACATGCCAATTGTGGTTTTAATAGATCAAATTATCTTTCTTATCACACTTGTTGACACAGTACGTATTGTACAGAACGTTATTTTCCATTCACACTCGATTCAACACCAGACGTTGCCGGTAATGACCAACTCGCTATTATAGTTATGTACGTTACCACAAATTCTGATATTAGAGAAGCATTTATCGGTTTCATGAATATTATTTAATTATGCAATAGTTCCTTATATATAAAACAAGTAACATTAAAAAAATTGGAAGAATTATCTTTGGACATAAAAATGTGTACAAAGCAAAATTATGATAACGCTGTCAATATTAAAGGAATGTCACATATCCTTTTATAAAAAAAATACAAGTTTACAAATTAGGCTGAAAAAATATAGTTCCTCTGCGCATTATATGTGTATCACGCTGTCGTCATTCCTTATATAATTATTTTCCAAATATTTAGAAAAAAAATATTTAACAATTAAAAGACTAAGTGAACCGTGCTGATTCGCAAAAACTGCTTTGAAACGTGGATATAAAGAGATTGAAGATGGATTACTTCATCTATCCATTTCTCCTTATGAAAAACATATTCCTAAATTAGAGAGCTCATCATTGCCTGAACATTTTGACAACAATTTTAACAATTGTGTGGGACAAATTTGTACAAAGATTAAACGCTACTATAATATGGATTTGTCGCTAACTAATAATTCATTAATCTTTATTTGGTTTTATTTTAAATGTAACAGATTGTTTTGTTGCTCTAAATGAAGAAGCGAATTTATTAATAACTAGACAGAATTTAAAGATAACAATAAGGGTGATGAATATCTAATAATGAAATTATATTACATTGAAAAGAATCATTGTTAATGCTTTCAATGTCATCTGCAATAAGCTAATTTTTGAAATTAGATAAAAAAGATAAAAAGATATTCAGACATATTAGACATGTTTGACATATTTTTTACGAAAGATATATATAGATCAAGATAGGAAAAATAACTAATATTGACAAAATTTTACAAACTTATGAGACTATTAGGGAGACTAATATTGGTTTAGAAAAATTTATTGATAAAGTCAAGCAATTTCTAAAAATAATAAAATTAGAAAATTTTTCAATTGAAAATATGTACGAATTTATATACAATGGATTAAGATCTAACGTAGAAATAAACGAGGAAAACGTATAAGTAATTTTAAAAGTAGTTTTGACAATTCCTATTTGAAATACAATTGCTGAACGCTCACTAACTAACGTTAATAACGTGTCCTATTAAGAACATTAAGGTCACGCTAATGTCACATTAAGAAGTTATTTGCAACAAAATAAGTGACCAGTAAAAGATTTAATTATTAATTTTTGTTTAATTCTAACTTAACTCTAATAATTAATTTTTGTAGAATAATTAATTGTGTTAAAATCACCAGATGATTGGGAATTAAGAAGAAGGATAAGTGTCTCACGCCGACAGAAGCAATAGCGTTATGTTTGGATTCATATTTATCAGAAAGAAAATATATTGTAAGAAAATGTGAAGTTGGCACGTCGAGAAAGTCGCCTAGCCTTCGTCACCCTCGACTATGGAAAGCGTCAACAATTGAGGGTGTCATAAATTAAGCTCTCCCGTGTATGGTGTGTGGACCAGAGGACCCCGATGGATTGTGATTGCGACGCTTGGTATTCTCAAGCATTCTTTGTACAATAATTAACGTGGACGAATGTCGAAGGAAAACCATACGAGTTCGGCATTTCCGAATCTACAGAAGGTGCTGCAAATGTGACTACCCTGAACTTGTTTGTACTATTTTCGTATATATCAGAAGTGGCATACGCTCAAATGTAATAATGCGAAACATTCAATAGTGATCGTGTACAGTGTGGAGTGCGTATGTGAAAAGAAAGAAGAAAAGAAAAAGAAATAGAAAAGGGAGAAATGAGTGAGCTTGTATCTCGCGGTGCATTTACTACGACTTCGACGAGGGGACATGATTGTTCCGGATGTTTCTGATTGCCGGTGTACTCGTGTTTGCGCTCACTGGTAGGATTCTAGGACTCTAGGACTAGTAGACTTGTAGGACTCTGACGCATGCCTGGCCCGACGACGAAATGTTCGGCCAGTGTTCGACCCCACGAAAGACGAGCTCGTGATTGAACACGTGGGTGAATTAGCAAAGCGGTGTAGTTGGCACGATTTATTAGTGATACATTTGCGTCCCGACTGCGGAAATACGCTAGGCAGTGGTGCGAAACCTGCCAACATATCACCACCACCTGTCCGCAAACATAAGTACTGCAGGTGGCTCAGTTCTAGAAGGCGGTACCATTTAGTCGTTTATTCAAGGAGGCAGTGTTGTATGAGACACGTATGGGCAAGATTTTGGAGATTACTGTTCCCCAGAAATTATACAAATTACAGGAACTGGACATCGACATGGTAGTTCAGATTTTAGCAAGGAATCGACATAAAGTTTTAAAAAAACCGTCCTATATACTGCATATATTATTTTGTTGTATTATTGTATTATATTGTATTATTTTGTATATCATTTACTATTATGAAACTTTATAACTATATTCAATTGTAGCAATTTCAAGAGTCCTATCCAGAAAAGTGCCCAATGCCCGAAAGTTGTGACTACTCACCTGGTTCATCCACACCCACTTTTTTTTTTATTTGTAGCGGTACATGAGTCATAGGACGAGGCGGATCGAGAGCGTCTCATGTTATTGTTGTGCCTCGGAACACGGACACAGCCTTGACGCTCGAAACATATCGATAGACAAAACAAGGTCACCGTTATGGGCAACCGTCAATCTTAGACAAATTCAAATTTTTCGATTCCCCTCGACCAGTATAAATAAACGGACGCGATCGCGGGTGAGGAGTATATACCGAGTGACACGAATTAGCGATCAATATCTACGATTCGGGCGATCGAACATACACTATCGTTGCGAATACAGTGTCTTTCGACAGTATTTGTACTTTTCTCTATTTATTTAACTTATTCCAAATATATTTGACGAGTTGCGACAGCAATCTCTCGTTCTTGTTAATTTATACTATCTATCCTTAAGCAATCCTCTACATATTATTTAATTTGCACTTTACAAATTGTCCAGCTGGACATTCGGTGAATTTTTCTACCTTAATTTCCTAACTCGTTTCTCTATACGGATTCAAAAATCATGACGGCTCGATACAAACAAGAATTTGTGACGGTACTCGACGACGGAAATTTACGACGACTTCGCGACCCAAAGCGTAAGGCCGACATGCCTAATGTACCATCGATATCCCTACGGTTCTTTCGCCGAATATTCGGAAGAATGCACACGCGGCAACGGTCGCGGACATCTAACAAACGCGTGCGTAGTGGAGATATCAAGGGGCAACAAAGGAAAGAATTATACTCGCTTATACTCGGCGAGACGTTAAACCTAAAAATTAGAATTCATGCAATCGACTATGACTAACAATGGTCAAATTCTTGTACATTATTTAAACAATAAATTAAAAAGTAGTGGCGGTCAATATTTTTCAACTACTGCTGTCAACAAATATATCTAATTTTACAATAGTTTTAAAAAACGTACTTTGCCCCCATACGTCCAAGAAAGTGATGCAATACTCGCATGCCGTGAAAGGTGTTATCTTCTTCGCAATTAGATCTCTACCTACAAACCAGGTTGTTATTCCTTTTCCATAGCATTTAGTCTTGAAACAATCTTTTGCTGCAGCAAATCAATTTTGTCAGACAAAATATATTCTTTGAAAAATCAAGTTTTAATAGTTTATTTATCTAATTTTAGAAAATTCTTTTGTGTATATAGATATTACATAACTGTCTTCATTTGTAGAGAATATAGTTATTGCACTGTCTATGTAATGCATTATAGTTTTGTAAATTCTGTTTTTCGTAGATTTTAATAGTATAAAGATATCTTTTTTTATACAGTACGTGGACATTTTATCCTTATTTCATTATGGATGTAAACGACAGAGATATTGAAGCGAATATCTTAACATCGGACAATGGTGATTCCGCAAGTGAAAAAAGTGACAAAAGTATCATAAATTTATCTCTGTAATACAAAGAGGAATAGAAAAAGACATGTTATGGTCAGAAACTGTTGCGGCATTATCAAGAGAAAGATTTTTATGTGAAGATCGACATTTCAGTTTACGCCCTCCGGTTCAAAAACAGATATGTTTTCAATTTTTTCGCCTATAATTGATCACACTGTCTTAGAGTTGATGTTGCACAATATTTATGCCAATGAAGCCAAAGAAAATATTCTATCCCACTGTCAATCTCCAATGAGTAGGTGAATGGATAGACATAAAAACGAAGTGACGACATTTCTTAGTGTGCTATCACTGACTGGAATATTCCATTTTCCTACTTTGGAATTCCAGTGGAAAACAGACTCACTATATTATCGTTCTAATAAATTTTCTATTTCCTAGGTATTTTTCTAGAAAATCTATATTTTCGTTAATAATTCTGCATCGAACAACGACCATACATATAAAATTCAACACCTAATTGATGTGATTATTGTTAATTGCGGAAAAATATATAATTCAGGAGCAGTAATGGTTGTTGATGAATCCATAATTCCTTTCTGTAGCAGATTATTTTTCAATACCACAAAAAAGCTGTGCACGACAAAAGTATATATTTGGTCGTACAAAATTCACAGTAGTCAGGACAAAACTGTTTTTTTTTTTTATTATTTGTTTAAATTTTACAATTTCTCCAGTAGGACATTTGGTAAAATATTATAGCTTAAATATACATAGCATGTGGATGGTTACCCCCAGCGGGGTACCATCTTCGTGTTTGTTAGGTTATATCCTTTGTGAGATCTGCTAGATGCAAACTGTTTTTGATTTGGCAAACTGGGTACCACGATAGCAAAATTATGCGAGTCGTTATCAAATTAAAGAAAGATTATTGTAACAGACAATTATTATACAAGTATTCCGTTAGCAAAATATTTAAAAGGTAAAAAGTGCGAATTATATGGCACAATACGCAAAAATAAGAAACATATCTACAATAATAACAAGCGGAAAGCGAAAGTCCTGTGAACGTATTGCTAGGCAGGGAAATAACATAACAATTTTGATAATAATGATATAAATAGATAATATGCTGCTGAGAATATAACCCAAATAAAGCGAAGTCAATTTTACAATCTCAGGAAGAAATAATCAGACACTTGTTAGCCACATCAAATGAAAACGAAGAAAGAGATATGCAATCAACGTGAAAATCCACACATTTCTCATCCAGAATTAAACACACGTCCGTGAGCACGCACATCAACGTCTCCTTAACGTTGAGTACGGCCAGGGAAAAACTGAATCATACATCACTGCTCCATGTACACTAGTGATATCAACTCCTTAACCTACAACCTTGAGTTAGACTCGTGGTACGTTCTTCGGGCCAAACATAAGGAACACGAGCATGAAACGTAGTACGTTCTTCGGTCAATTATAAACAACACGTGCCAGAAACATGGTACGTCCTTCGGGTCAAACATAGACAACACGTGCGAGAACACTAGCATGAAACCTTGTACGTCCTTCGGGCCAATCATAAACAACACCTTTTTTCTTGGCCGCATTCCGACGAGCAGATATATTTTCTTAAAAATATTAGAAAGATATCCTTAAAAATGTCTTGAAAAATAATGTTAAGCGTTGTTGAGGACAGTGAAAATCCTGGCAACATCGCGAAAAATGATTTGATAGGTATTATAAACAGTGATAGTGATATCTTATTTCCTCTACCAAAACGTTTTAAGCGACTGGTTAATGAAGAGGATACCGAAGATGAAGACCACAGTAATCATCAACAATCAGAGCTACGGATTTAGGAAGAAGAAACTAATGAACCAAAAATCTGGAACTATACTGAGATTTCTGGCAAAAAAGTGGCAACTTTAAGTCAGTTAGGCGAAAACAAAAAGCAATTACATATTTTTAATATAATATTTGATAATATATTTTGGGAAAATATTGTCACGGAGACGAATCGATACGCAAACCAAACAATGAATAATAAAAATAAAAGACTAAAAACAGATGGAAACTTGATTTCCTATAGACTGTGGTGAAATGAAAATATATTTTGCATTATGTATAATAATGTATAAATTTTTACAAATTTTATCAAGACGTTAATAATGTAAAATATGTGTTTATTTAGAAATTCTAATAAAGATGTTATTGAAATATTATTTATTATTCACTTTAAGATAATAAATCTTTTTTGTTCAGTGATCAATTTGTAGTAATTATTTATCAAACATCCTGCAACATAAAATTAGTTGTACCTTCACATCAAAAGAGCGGTGCGACTTGCACAACTTCGAACGTTTAGCTAGACCGTGAAATAGCTCGATGTCTGACCGACCCTGCAGAGCGACCTTACTACGGTGTGAATTTCAACAAAAGAATCGGCAATCGTTGCATAGCAACCTCATCATTTCTCAGTCAATCAGTCCTATCAAGCATTCGGCCGCAAAGTGATCTCAAAAGAATTCTAAACGTTACTTCTGCAATTCTGTCTGCTTATATATTTATTGTCTCAGTGTGAAATGATAAATACACTAAATGTCGTGTAGTAAGCGTAAGCGAAATATGTTAATTATTTGCAATAAAATTAAAAGCAGTGAAATATTTGGATAATGGTGAACATGCAAATCTGATATGTAATGATTTGTATATCAGGAAGAGTACATTAAATGACCGGCGGAGAAACCGGAGAAATTTAGAGTTCCATGACTTTAGCGTAAAAAAAATAATTAATGCGTTGTGGATATGGCTCGTCTAGGAACCACGAAGAGGAACAGCTCTTGGTGGGCCAATTTTAGAAAAGAAGGCAATCCAATCGCACAAGAAATTCAGCGACGGAGTATTCTTGGCGAGCGAAGGTTGGTTGACTTTCACGATGGACATCGTCCACGTCCATCGCGACACGGTGTGCCTTATTTAAGTGGTGAAATATGATTAGCAAATCAAAACGTTGCAAATAAATTTTCAAAAAAATTTGCAGACATCCGGATTTCTCACTTTTCCAACTTTTTTCATTGATCCGACTAGCCAACCAGATCAAACTTGAGTGAGAGTGCAAGAAAATTTACTTTCGAGCTCAGTTTGAATAACAAACATAACAAAAAAAAAAACTAAAATAGAAGAAAGTAAATGTCGTAATATAAAGTTCGTAAATCACCAAGGAATCGAAGTGAAATGCAAACTATTGACTTTAATCGAAAATTAAAAAGAGTTCCGCGAAATGTACACACTGATATGTTTAATTAACTTATCAGATTCACAAGAAATTACAAACAGAATTTACATAATTTACTTACTCACACCCAGCAAAGCCCCAAGAAGAAGCCAAGAAAGCCAAATTTACTCCACCACACACGTGGTTCCGCGTTCGCGTCCTGTCCGGGAATAATCACTCCGCAAAATAAAGCAATATTCGATCCTCGCTGAGGGTAAAAACAAAAATCTACTTTAATTACAAAAGAACATAGCCAAAAAGAGTAAAAGAAAATCGCTGTCGCGAATTGCTTCGCACCTCTCGCCAAGACGGTCAGACAGGTTCTGTCTTCACGATGGCCGCTCTTCCTTCTTCTCGCGATCGGCGGCCGTGTCTTCCAACATAGAAGTTTGTTCGGCCCTTCGATTGGTGATCGATTACAGACCTTTCTGGCCGACGCGCGGCGCTTCCTTCGACTCGCCGGCTTTCGAGATTAAGTTTCGATTCTTATTGAAAAAGCGTGCGTGATGCGTACATACAATAAACACTAAACACAGAAATTATTTCATTCCGTCTAGATGAACAAAGATGAACAAAGTAAATACTGAATGTAAGATGTGCAATTAAAAAAATTATGTATTAAGTACTTCCAGAAACAGCATTCATGAAAATGTTAGCGTGTGAGTCAAGAACACGCGACTCATATCTGGGACAGCGGTCTGTGAACGTGATGGGATCAATGACGTGAACCTTCAAATTATTAGAAATGAATTATGTTTAATGTATAGACATTAAAAGCTACTACTAGACATAAAAAAGGTATTTTAGAATATTTTAAAATAGAAAAGACAGCTGATGTAGTGGTATTATATATATATTATTATATTATATATTATTATATTATATTATTACATATTATATTACACACACACACACACACACACACACACACACACACACATATATATGATATAGTTTATACGAATCTTCATTAAAGGCAAAAGAAATGTACTATCTGAATATCATTTCAATATCTGTAACTATAAGCACCATTGCAGAAGATATTAGATCATACAGAAAAGTATCTGCGTTTAGCGCAAAAAGAAATTCTACTAAGTGTTGACCGGGAAAAATGTAGATTGGTTTCTTTTTGGTAGATTTTAAATTGATCTCAAAATAAAATCAAGAATGAGTGAGAATACAAAATTTAAAAACTCTACAAAATCTGATTGTTTATTCGACCATTCGCGGAGAGACGCGATCGCGAGAAAGCACGTCAACCAGAGTCGTAAATTCCCGTTACTATTAGATAATCGACACCACGAAATGATCGATCCCCTTGTCCCTATTACGATAATAGGGGTAGTTCAAATGAGTTTGCTCTGATTTAACACATATACATTAATGTTTATTCCAACAACTTATTGACTAAAGAGATATAAATTGATAAGGTATAATTGAGTTTCCATTGATAGCCAAAGTTACAATGTGTAGTACACGACGTATGCTTAGATGATGATGGTTTAAAGAATGCATAAAGACTGATTTTCTATGAAGATGATGCTGTGGAGAAAAGCTTGCGATGGGTGGGTCTAACGCATGGGACCATCGGATTTATTGATGACAATTTTGCTTAGGAAAGTATCGTACGTGAGAAAAACTAACTTTCCCGTAGGAAACAATAAACTTTAGAAACAATTGAGTAAAGAGATGTTTGTTCGGTCTGAAGGACCTTAGCTAGAAAATTCCTGAGATTTATGATAGATCCTTAAGACTATTGAGGGTACGCAGCAAGGATGTGCGGACATCTAGTTGCCATCTTGCTCGCGGTGTGCGGCCTGGTCTAGGTAGAATGTCGCCAGACGTAACACTGATAGTAGTGTATTCGTGTCTTTTCTCGTACCAATACCTACAACTTAGATCAATTTTTGAAAAAACGTGATAGAATAAAATTATATTCTAAAATACTCAAAACTCTTCCCTTAGATATTGTCGCCCTATTTATTTTATGTTATATCACAACCAATAATTATTACAATATAAAATACAATATATAATATACAACAATATAATTATACGATAATAAATATTACAATAATAGCTAAAAGTGGCGAAAACAAAAAACAAGTCAATGACATGAAAAACAAAATTCAGGTCGAGTTTAAATTACAACTAGATTTTTTGATAGACAAACCAAAAACAAATTATGGAAATTGAAATGATGGCAATACTGCCCGTCGATTTTTCGAAAACTATGATATTTCGGCACCCATAAATGAAATAAATGCAGATTTAATCAAGAGATTCTATTACTTTTTATTTACTCTTTCTAGCAGATGTAACATAGATGTCTCGTTTTTTGAAAAATACTGCTTAGATACAGTTAAAAAATTCATTACCCTTTACAAGTGATACAATATAAGTATTGTGTAACAGTTCTTAAAATATTAAAATATCCATAGTCCATAAATTATTTCTCATGCAATTCTACCTATAGGTCAATTTGGAGAAATAGCTCATGAAGCAAGGAATAAGGATTTTAAGAAATTAAGAAAATTCAGTTCCGGGTAATTTTCTTGCGTCCAGAGTCTAAGACGTGTTTTAATAAATTTTTTATTTTTCCAGATCCATATTTATCAAGCTTAAAAATTATAAGACCAAAAGATCTGAAACAATATCCCAATGACGTACTTCAGTTTTTTAAGGAACTGGATGATTAATAAAATAACCTTTTTTTTGTGCGAGGAGGGGAAAGTGCTGTTACGCTTGCCCAGACTGGACTATGTGGGACTCGGCCGATGGCGTTGCTATACCCACTAAAAGCCTCTCCTCTCTCCGCTCCTCTTCTATGCAAGCATCAACCCCGGAACCACCTTACGGCACTACTTCAGGGTTGGGCTTAACTACGCACCGCTCCCTCATATTTGAGTCCTTTTTCTTCTTTTTGTTTCCCTAGTTCTCCTCTCTTCGAATTTCTCCTGCGTCATTCTTGCTAACATGATTTTTCTGCACAAGGCCTAAAACCTTGCCCAGTCGTCTTCCTTCTTCACCATTAGCTATTAAGTTTTCCGTTGTTAGTGGGAGCCGACGTAATTTTTAAGTTCCGTCCGACAGGATCGTATCCAGCTTGGGCAGTGGAAAAGCACATGTTCAGCGTCATCGCCTTCACCATTGCAGTCCCAACATCTGAAGTGGTCCTCGTTATTAATCATTTTACGATATACATTAAAAATCCCATGCCCTGTCAGGATCTGCATGGTGAAGTGATCAATATTCCTCCTATATCTTCTAAATAGACATACATCCGCTACCAGTCGCTTCGTCCAATTGTCTTCTCTGTAAAATCGCCACTCCTCCTTCCATTTTTCCATGATGCCATAATTCATTTCCACTACCATAATCCTCTCCTAATAGACTGAGGCGGCCGCAGCTCTTGAACGGGTATTGTACTACTCCCGCTGATCCTCCTTTCTAATACGATATTTTTCGGCCCGAGGCTCCGCTGTGAAATAAATGTACGGTAATAATACTGTACGGTAGGCCGTCGAAACTCTTGTCAATGCTGCCCTTTGGGCCCTCTTCAAGATGTTTCTATTCTTCTTAATTTCTACTACCTTGACCCATACAGACGCCGCATATAACACCACCGACTTCCGGACCCCATAATAGAGTCTTCTAACAGAGCCGGTGGGCCCGTTGACACAGGAGAGCAAAGATCTAAATGCTCCCATAAGGGCGTCGACCGCACACCTTTTCCAAGTGAGCTCCGAATCTTCTTCTGCAATCCAGCTGGACCCCAAGGTATTTCACTTTCTGTCTCGTCATCAAGAGATATCCCTTCACGTTCATCTCGATTACCTTGGGGATTTGTTTGCCCGTCAAGAATATCACCTCAGTCTTCTCACGAGCAATTCCTAATCCACAATGGGCGCACCACCGCGAAATCACATCCATCGCATCAGATAACTTCGTGGTCGCCTCTTCCTGCTTAGCCACGTCAAGTATGACGGCAAATACCACCGCGTTCAGGTGAGGAATCGCCTTTAACTCCTTTAATAGTCCGCGTCGTACACCAAAGCATCGGCCCTAGTATTGATCCCTTAGGGACACCCGCGTACACGTTCCTCCTAACTGTTCCTCCTGTTGTTCCTTATAATCCTTCTGTCCTCGAAATAATTTTCGAGGAGCGTCAATAGTTTCTTGGGTATCCCTCTAATATCCACTTCCCTCAAACTTACGCTCCAACGTATTAAACGCGTTCTTCACGTCGACTGCTACCAACACAGTTATCCTAGCCATCCTGGACATGAGCCCTGTACGGCCTCCCCCATGGATCCCGATTCAACGTCGCACAGAATTCCTTCCAACTTCTTCTTGTTCGCCTTAAATTCTTCGCTCAATCGGGCCGCGTCGTTTGTGCCTCTCATCCAAGCTTTCTGCGCCTTTCTCCTGCTCTTCATCGTCATTCTTCTAACGGAATTCGTAAATTCCCGTTACGATTATACAATCGACACCACGAAATGATCGATCCCTTATTTCGTTTAGGATAATAGAGGTGGCTGAATTGATTATAACACTGAGGTGACAGGTTATAATTTACACTTTATTTCAACAACTTGTGGACAGGATGGTTACGCTCGGTGCGTAGAGATATAAGTTACTGGTCTTACAAGACTGATCTAAGGCTGATAAACCAGTACAGAGATGTTGATTGAGTTAAAGATATGAATCCAGTGCCGAGATATTGACTGAGTTAAAGATGTAAACCCAGTGCAGAGATGTTGACTGAGTTAAAGATGTAAACCCAGTGCAGAGATGTTGACTGATCTGTAGTTGTTGAACTAGTAAAGTTCAGTGACGATGCTGTCGCAGAGGAAAACTCTTGCTGGGTGTTGGTCGCCCCACCACCGACCGCTTGCGGGTGGAAATCCTGGGATAAATAGGAAAACTCACGTTTTCCTACTTTTCACCTGATGGAGCAATAACCATAAGGAACCTCTTGACTTGAAGATGTTTTATACCAATTAACGGCCTTAACGGTAAAATCGAAAAACTTAGATTTATGACAGTTCCTTAGGATTATTGGGGCCCGCTTAATTATATTTGCACAGCTAGTGGCCGCCTCGACCGTAAAGAGTCACCGGACGTAATAGCTCCGTTTCAGACATGAAACCATCCAGTTTTGATGTTCCTTAGTGTGTTAAAAATAATTTGATTACGGTTATTGTTATTAGCATAAATGTTATACAGGCTGTTTCGTTGAATTCAAAACGGTGCAATATCTCACAAGCCATTAGAGTTAAAAATGTTCCAATAAAAGTTGCTTGGTTTGAGAAGGGACATCATGTGGTGTAAAAGTGTTAGCTGGTTGGTATCAGTATTAACCTATTTATATGGAAATGCTGTTAGTTTGGCAAATACCATGGTAGATTTATCTTTAATTTATCGTATGAAAAACAAGGAAAGACTCGTGGCCGTATTCTTGCGTTTATGTTATGTCGTTTAAACGACAAAGATAATGTATTTTTATAACTAAAAACAATAAGATTTACACTTTCTTACCTAAATTTCAAATTTTCAAATGTGGCGACACTCGACAGCACAAATACCGCCATTCGACACTAACTAAGAACCGGACGACGATAGTGTCACACGCTCAAGGAGGCCATCCGCTCAGAAACAGTAATCAGAGATAAGACATCGACTCCGAGCTTCGGACTCCCTTGGACACATTACCACCCTATCATCATAGCCTATACAGAAGCTATGACACACCTTGGTCTACATCATAGATAAGACATCGACTCCCGACCTTCGGACACTTCTCCACATCATCACCTACACCAAGCCCCTCAACATCCTCAAATCGAAATGTATATAAGCCGAGACTTCAGACACCTCGGGCAGTTCTTGCGCAGCCCTTTTTCCGGTTCAGTGTCAGTCTATTGCTTGTAAGTGGTGAATTTATAATAAAGAAGATTAATAGTTGGATTACGACTTATTATTCTTTTCTTTTATCATTCAACCCTGAATTCCACGTGACAATAGCGCAGTGGTTAACGACATATGTTACGAACGTTCGGGACCCGGGTTCGAATCCCGTCGCCCGTAGTCCGATATTTTTCTTCCACGATACATAAATAGGAAGAAAATACAACAGTACCTCAGCAGCGACATCTACCGCCAGGAGCTATCACAATTAACACGACATATCCGCCTCACAAAGTACAAATTTTCTAAATTTTTACTACTTCAGTCAGAATCTCTATTAGATTCATCTTGAATTTGCAAACCTGTATTTTGTGTTGCATCTTCTATTAGTCCATATTTCTTGCAATAATAGTCCTTTAATTTTTGTAGGTGTGCACAATAGTCTATTTATTCATTTTAAGGCATTTTGTTGAACGCTGGATGTATAAAATTAAGTCCATTACTTACATTATTAAATATTTTTTCATTTCATCGGCCTTGAATTTTTTTCTGTTCTTTTGTTCCTTTCAATCTATTTTTATAACTTATATAATAGACATGTGAGATACTTTCCCATCGTTTCCTTCTGCGGAATCTTATTTTCCATTAACTATTTCGACATCTCTACCTTCTTACTCTACTTAGAGAGTAGCTTGTTTATTTGTATCATGTAACACCGGACATTGTCCATTACAGTTACAGATTTTTCTGAAACTGTAATTTTCTGAAACTGAAATCTTGAAATAATTTTTCAATCAGCCACTTTCCGAAACTAAAGGCATTCATTTTTTCACAATGATCTCTCGTTATCGAATGGATCTCAAACATTAGTCGTGCACTTTCAGTCGTACAAAGCCATTCCTGCCTCCTGCATAGACTATAATGAATTGATGTGAGGAACTGCAGTTTTTCAAAATGATTAATGTGTTTTCATCTTGCCATCACTTGTCAAAACATAACACATTGTATATTCACGTCTCGTCGACGTAAATAATATTTCTGCTTTAGTTGCGGTAATATTTTATAGCTTTCAAATATTTTGATCGCTAAGCTACAATATTTAGTCTTTCAATTAAAACTTTTCCAACGGTATTGATCTTCTTTCGTTTAGAGTCCGCACGTGCAGGCAATCTGTACAAAGTATCTTTTTCCAAGGAAAATTTATTTATTCACGAATTGCCAATAATCGTTTCGAATATGTTGGTACAATTTTCTCATCCATATAAAATTCGTAAATAACATTTCGTATTGTTTACTGATTCTCATCAGAGCAGTGAAACTTCTTATCCTCTCTCCTTGGACGTTTTTTCCTTGGCTGACGAATTCATCTTTTCCAGAAGTTGAATATTCCTTCCGAATCTTTGTAATCGAATAAACAGGTACACCAGTGTACTCGAATGCACGCTAGTTTGCCTATTGTATACCATAAAGCACTTCGTCTTTCTTACTTCTTCATTAAATTATTTAATTACTCGTCAATTTCCACCATGTTTCAGGCCTCATCATAAATATATCCGCACGGATACAAGCGGTGTTTTTCAATTCAGCCACTATTAAAACATTCGTCGAAATTTGAATAACATAAATATAAAAGATATGAAATTTTACTGTATTAGACTCTGTGTACTCTACTATACCGGATGCATTTTACGACATTTTGCATCATCTTCGGAAAAGTTGCAATATATTTAATATGTTGTTTAGTAAGTAAGTGAGTAATCTTAATCATTGTTATATATGTAGTATCGCGGACAAAAGGCCTAGGAGTTAGCAGGTAAATACAAACAATGTGGCGACTCCATCAATGTGTCGTCGGTCCTTCAATTGAATAGTTTCGTAAAAAGGACCTACGTGACCCTGGCCACGAGCGGATGCGAGAGCAGAGAGTGTTAGTTGAGAAGTCGGAGAGAGTCAATCGAGAAGTCAGAGAGTGCGAGTTGCGTTGTCGAGAGAGTGTGGTCCGCGTGAGAGAGGGCATTGGATCTGTTGTGACGAGAGTTGCAAATTAACTATTGAGTTGTATAGATTATAGCTCGTTATTGTGTATAGTTCATGTTAAACAACCATCGTTATTCTGTCTAATCAACATCTGTACAATCCATTCATTCTAAATAAATCATTATTAAATCATAAATATCAGAATATATAATTATAATATATTCCTTCGATATTATATATATATGTAGTATCTTCTATGGAATATAATGTTGTTATATCCTAGTATTGGTAATTTATTTACAATGAATGGATTGTACAAATTTAGACAGAAAAACGATGGTAGTTTAATACGAACTAATCGCAAATACAACGCTACAACCTAGACAACTCTCGACACAATAGGTCCAACGTTCTCTCTCACGCGGACCACACTCTCTCGACAACGCTAACAGCACTATCTCTACAACGCAACTCGCACTCTTTTGCTTCTCGACTTACACTCTCCGACTTCCAAACTCATACTGCTGTTAATTCGTTTATGTCCCCTAGCAACCCCTTGTCTTTTGTCTCAGCCTCGTGTCTTTTGTCTTTCTGTAGACCCACCACGCACGTGCCCCACAACCGCTCGTGGCCAAGGCCACGTAGGCCCTTTTTATAAAACTATACGATTGAAGAACGCCGCGGCTCTCGCGACATTGTATGTGATTTACCCGCTAACTCCTAGGCCTTATGTCCGCGATACTACATATATGTCTAAATAAAATACAAATAAAATAGAAATTATTTCATTTTCATTATTATTATTATTTTATTTTTATTGTTTTCATTATCTTATTATTTCACTTCTTATTGCTTTCCGAAGTCGGTAATATCTTCTGGATAAAAACCTTGTATTTATAATATTATATAACCGAGGGTTGGGCGAGTTTAAATTCTCGTGCATAACTGCACAGGCGAGAATGTAAGAAATGTCTGTTATAATTTAATTAAAAATGAATATTATCAATGTAGTGATGTTGTTAGTTTTTTACTAATACAGGTATCCCCTATATAACATGGTAGTCAGGTTTCAAAAAAATGCTGTCTTGTGCAGATTGGTATTATATGAGATTAAGGATTAGTTGAAGAAACATGGTTACGTTCTAAAAATTAACAGAACTATAGCATTTTCTATTTCTGGAATATGTTTATTAAAACAATTAATATCGAATATATTACATATTTTTTTCTTCAAGCACTATCAAACGCGGGCATTTTCTTTTTGGCGAAATATTCTTATCTTTCCCTTAAAAAATCTGTTGTTCTCGTTAGTTTATGTTTCTGTGAAAAATTCTTCTAAATCTCTTTATATAAAGCTAAACATTTGTACAATTCATTTTTAAATTTTGAACTCTTTTCACTGGAAGGATCTGCATTTAAAAAATAGAAAGTCAATTCTGCGCCTAAGTTTATACCTTTCTTTATGATTTTCAAAGTAAAATTTTGAACTTTGGCGTCTTTATTTATTTTATCGTCCTCCGAGTTGATTTGATCCATCTCAGATAACAGTTTCAATAACGCTTCTTCATTTACCTCTTCCTCTACGAGCAATTCATGAATATCTTCAAAATTCATATCTTCAAAACCTTCCTCTCCTAGAAACTTAACTAGTTCTACTGTCGATTGTGTTTCTTGCTGATTCAATTAAATTTGAACTGAGTCTGACCACATATTTTTCCAGCAGGTATTTAATGTTAACGGTTTTATTTCTCTAATAGATGAAGATGCAGTTGAAAATTGTAATACGTTTTTATGCTTCCACGACTTCAATAGACTTGTCGTCGATTTTATTCAAAATCCATTGCAACGATTGTCTGATATAGTAACTTTTAAATGTGGCTATAATTCTCTAATCTAATGGTTGCAGTAATGACATTGTATTACGTGGTAGGAATATTATTTCGATGTTTGGATGATTTATATCTTACGGGTCGTTTAGTGCATTATTTAATATCAATAAAATTTCTTAATTCAGATGTTTTTGCTAAATAATTGTTTACGTTTGGTACGAAACAATTTGAAACCCAATTTTTAAATAAATCAGTTGTTCAAGATTTCTTATCTGCGGTCCAATATATCGGTAAAGGAATCTTATTTCAATTTTTCATTGCATGAGGATTGAGAATAGACAAGCATAGTTTTTACCACGTGATGTTCTGAAGTGTTAGTACAGAAAAGTAATATATTATTTGCTCTTTTGATACTTTAAAGCCTGGCGCAACTCTTTCCTTTTTGGTAACAAATATTCTTTTAGACATTTTTCCCACTAAAGACCCGTTTCGCCTGCATTGACATTTCCTTTGGAAATTTTTAACACCTTCAATATCAGCTAATGCCCTTTCCCCTTCTATTTTAATATCCTGTAAAGAGCTTTTTAAATTCTTGAACCTACCTCTGTTAACAACAACATCAGGATTAGCAGGAGATCCCTCATTTTCTCCTAAATAAATATTGTTTCATACATTTTTGAAGCTTTATTTTTAATAACATTGGTATCTAGCAGTGTCCGTTTTTTTTGTATTGTCATCAATACAAATACTGAGGGCTTTCTTCATTTTCTGCATTATTGGTGCCCTGGGACGAAGTGTTTTACTGGCGGAAATGAAACAATCTGTCTCACATGTGAGACTTTCTCCTCTATTTGAAGGCAACCAAGAATCATTACTTTTAATTCTAATGAAATGAAATGTCTTTCAAGAAGTATTTTTTCCTTGTATCAGACATAGGCCGAAAGATCGCAATTTAATTGACAGTAAAGAAATGCATATTAGCAGTTTTTAGAAAAAATGTAATGATATAATATGTAAAATGTATTTTATATGTTAAATATGTTTTATATATTTTAAATGTTTAGGTATGTATACCTAAATATTTTTTAAAAAGAAAAAATATTGAAAGTTTTAAAATTACTTATATGTAGCAGTATTGTTTTATTTGAACATCACAGGCCATGTGTAACAGTAAGTAGATAGGAAGTGGGCAGACAGTAAGGGATATCCCGCTGTGTTTTGGTTTTCAATGTATCTAACTCCTGAGAACCAGAAGTATTATCGAATAGCGAATGATTTCCATGACAAATTTCCATCGTGTACCGCATTGAATAAGAATTTTTCAAGGAAAATCGTGTTATAGGAGTGCCGTGTTATACAAGAGATATCCCCAATTTTTTAACGGTGTTATAACAAAATTGTATTGCAAGTGTACCCTGTTATACGGGGGATACTTGTATCTCAGAAATTATGATCAGTCGACATGTACAGAAAGAAATGTTCAGTACAGTTCCAAATGCTAATTCCTACAACATATTCAAAAATCATCGAAATAAGAGAGAAACTATCTGTTCTACAGTTTTTAACCGAATCTTTAATAATCTCTCATAGACCCATATTATCTTATTACACATCATGGTACATTAAAAACTCTATGTGTATTCTAAAAATCTTCAATTAATTTCATCTCTTCCGTTCAATTCTAAACATCCGCTCTCACACCGATATCTTAAACTAAACATTTATGCTCTTTCACCCAATTACAAACGTCTATCACCCACACCATAATTATCCTATCATCAAATTATTTATGCAATATACGTTCATATTACGTAACATATTACATATCATATATCATAATAACGATGTTATAGCCTATGACTGTGTCCTATATGTGCCTAGACATGCATCGACACCTAATTTTTTCAGGATTTGTGTAAATTGTACCTAAGCATTAAAGATTAATAAAAAATAAAGAACTAAAATAGGATGAAAAAAAGTAATTGAATATTACATATTTGATTTTTAGAAAGAATGAATGTTATTTTCGAATCCCTATTTCATCAAAAGCGCAAAGAAGGTAAAGAAGAATGTTGTCATATTATTTTATATACCTCTCTCTGTATCCTATATAGTTTTGTTGCACTTTCGATTACTAGATTTGTAAAAAAAACCTTCTTAATTTGTTACTAAATGCTGCTATTTACGAAAAAATTATAGCTTACTTGTGTACATACTTAGGAAAATAATAGAAAAATTATTTATTCTAAACAAAAAGAAACTTGACTTTTGGCTAGTTTTTCGATGTCAATACTCCGCTGTGTTGCGTGCCCTCATGACAAGGACTGTCCTTAAGAAGGACACGCAAGCCTACAGGTATCACATATTTACATTCAGATACTAGCAGTTGGCTATATATCAGAGTATAAATGTACCTAACACATAACAGTAATGTGGAATTATTTTACAATGACAAAGGAAATCATGTTTTTCTTCCAGTCACAACTTTCCAATGCTATGTATTTTATTAGGCAAAATTATTAAACAAATAAGGAGTATTTATAAAGTAACAAGTAAAATTTACAATATTATTTACAAAGATTGTTGTACATTAATGTTAAATAAAAACCAAAAATAAAAACCAAAAAATAATAAGTCATAGAAATAATAATTCATGACAAAAAGTGGTGGAAATCCTGGAAACAAGGAATTCTGTTACGACGCAATTCTTTATTCTAGAAGCGATAAAAGTTATAATAAACTATCGTAAATATAAAATAACCTTATTTTTTGTTACTCGTAGCTTTCAGGCTCACATATTTCTCACTATGTGTGTAAAATAACAGATTAAATGAGATGCTAATTAACGAATGGAAGGTTTGTATCGAACAAATCCAAAATGCTATAAAATTTTTGCTACATATGAGCAAAATCCTACAATTCTCGCGTCCAGCCCCTTTTGTTTATCCAACAGTACATAAGCAAAGTACATCACACTATTTAAATGGCGGGGATATAGTTAAACTTTTAATGAAAGATCGTTTATAGAATTTATTTCAATTTGATATTCACTATAATCTATTGTTCAGTGTTCTTTTATGATGACAAATTCCAAATCTCCGTCTCCATTTAAATGATCGACGTAGTAACTAGGAATTCATATTAACCGATAAATTCTACAAGTATACAAACGAAGACCACCGTTACTTAACTCCACGAAGAAATCCAATATTGTAGTTTTGATACGTATAAATTGGATAGGCAGTTGAGTTCGTTTGAATATGTCAAATTCAGTCGTAACTATTGGTGTAAAAACAGTATTTAATAAACCTGTTGAGATATGTATAATTTTCTGTGCTGGACTAGGTTAAACGTGTAATAAGAATACTTGTATGCGAGTGTAGTGTGTGAGAGTATTTGTGTGCGCAGTGTCTCGAAAACAGTTGACTGTAAACAGTCCGGTCGTTAGAAGCTTCTAGAAAGGTCGTCAGTTATTAGTCGTCGACAAAGGAAGAAAGTGCTGAGACGCGTGCGGATATGTATCGATAAATATAATAGAGATAGTCCATTAAATAAATGTATAATTATTCAAGCATTAATTAAAGGTATAAATTTTATGTTCCATAACATTATTTCGGCTTCAAAGATCCAAAATTCTCAACAAAACCACCTGAAATTTTTCAATCATAAAATAGTCTATGTAATATGGTGTTCTAAGTTATAATATCGAATTATTGCAATTGCTTTATGATTAATTGCGATACGATGATTTTAGCAATATATCTACTTTTTGTGACAAATCGTGATTGATTTGCTTGTTACGAAGTTACAAGCAGTTACAAAAGTATTTTTGTCTTCACCCGAAAACGATTGCATTTTAGGTATAAAATCTTTTCTCGAAATAAAATTCAAAGCCGCGATCAACAAGGAAGAGGATTATCTTCCAAAAATAACGATTGTAGTTAAGTGGTATAATTCCCTGGCCCATGCCCTGTTCAGTTCGTTGGGACTCGGCAACCTACGATCTTTACATAGTATGTCTCTATGTTGTCCTAGTTTGATGTTTCAGAATAACAAGTCCAACCAACCGAAAAACAGTTGGTCGCACGACGATACGACACAGGAAAGGATCGGTAGATAAAGGTAAAGGAAATGTAGAAAAAGATGGAAAAAAGAAGAAATGTCATAAACCCAATCATCAGCAACCGTTTCATATGAAAATAAACATTGACCTGCACAGCACGCATCACCTCTTCAGTGGAGTCCCCTTTCGTCTTCGTATCAGTAAGACAACATTAATGTAACGACGAACATTTATTACTTAAAATCTTTCGCGCATGAAAATTTCATTAATACCTTAATGGCCCTGATTACAATGAGGTCATATCTGATATTATTATCATGTTGTTGATGATAAATGGATACAAGTGAACAAGTAAGACTCATTCAACTGCATCTTAAGCGATCGATAATACTGTTTAACTTTTACACCCTGTTTTTGTACAATTTCTAAAACAGAAGTCGATCCATCTTCGTCTTTAATTTTACATTTATCTTTCATTGTCAAGGATGCAAAATTATATTTTAAAAGAAAATTTAATTTACTCATTCTAAAATTTCAATACTCACTTAAAATAACTTTAAATAACTTTGGAAAGAAGATATATTAAAGAATCAGTCAGTTAATCATAATAAAACTCAGTTAATTAAAAAATTTACTGAACAGCTACCGGGTTGCAGTTACTTTCTATTTATTGAAAAAATAATAAGAATAATTTTATACGACATAAGGTGAACTCTTCCGAGTAGACATCGCTAACATGTTTGCTTAGCAACTTCCGTGTTTATTTCTCCATACCTAAAAACTATCACTCTATCGTCCCTCGTTTACTGAATAACGTTCGAAGCTAGAGACGAATCACATTATTGTTTACATACACGAATATATTACTATTCACGCGAACGGAAAAAGAGAATAATAAATTTTATCCTACTGAGCTAAAGAATTTCAAAAATATTGTCAACTACGTTCATTTAATGTGTACATATATGTCGGGGTATCATCAGAGTTAGTAAATTGGCCATCGTTGTGATGTACTAAAGATGATATTTACTGATACAAATATGATTATTACAGCGTGTGACAAGTAACAATGGCGATCGGATGATCGAGATGTCGATGACAATGAATTTAGGTTCGATAACGAATCCACAATCAACGGGATGATGAATGCGATGATCACATCGCATATCAACACGATCCTGGTGTGACTCAACGTACAAGTAGAACTTATCTGAATGAACTGAACTGAACTCAATCACAGTCCAAGAGGAACTGCCCTTATATACTCTTCTCCGTACCTCTCGGGTCAATTTTCTCAGTTTTATTATTTCTCAGTTTTATTATTTGATTGTAGATATAATAAAAGTCTGGACTAAAGTATTGGGGACCTTCCCAAACATTCCAAAACGAAGGCCCCGATGCCCTTTATACAAACATATATAAACATATATAAACATTCAAGATCTGCTATGCTTTTTCATTTTAAACTAGGGTGTCATTGAACCTTTAAACACGCAGGACGAACTGCTGTTACGTAGAATATTCCGAAGAATCCATATTATGTAAATTTCACGATCTTAGATCTCTCGAATTATATTTCAATCAAAACGGTAGTTGCTGCCACCAAAAATAACCATTGAACTATTTCGATTAGTTCGACTCTCGTTCGTTATTTTTTGAAACAAGGCGAACAACTGAATGCAATGGTTTCAGGAACTTGTCGCACCATTCTAAAGCGCGGCACTATTTTGAATTTCTAAACTGTTGTGATTTAATCTAACCTATGTGATCTAATTTTTAATTAGAACTTTGTTCTGATTCATTATATAACCGTATGGGTAACGTTAACTAGCGTATCAACTCGACTGGAAAATAAACTTCCACGTTTCAGCTTACCCGCTGTGCAGGAGTACTAGCTCGGGAAACATTAAAGTTTCCTTGGAATAAATAAATAATTTCCATGCCCTTTTAATTGGTAATTCCTTCGATTTATTTAATTGTATATTTAACAAACTTTTGATATTAACTCTCTATAAGTATAATTGTCGTGATCGATAGGCGACGCAACCCCAGATCGCATTCGGGTATAGGTGAGCTTGATAGTGAAAACTATTATGATTTCTGTATGTTCTATAGTTAATCCTAATTTTTTTTCGATTTTTCTCTTCTTTTTTTTGATATCGGCAGTTAACGAACATAAACCAACATACTGCGCATTTCTTACAATTATTTTTTTATTGTTTATTTAAATTTTACAATTTGTCCATTTGGGACATTTGGTAAAATATTATAGCTTAAATATACATAGCATGTGGATGGTTACCCCCAGCGGGGTACCATCTTCGTGTTTATTAGGTTATATCCTTTGTGAGATCTGCTGGGTGTTTCCTTTTTAGTCTTCTTTATATGCTTGCGTTGATCGTTTCCGCAGCCAGCCGGTTTGGATGTGTTGCTATTCTTAATCTGTACCTTTCCGCGCATCTGCTAATTTCCTCCTTGACCGTTGGTATTCCCAGGTCCTTCCGAATATCCTCTATTTCTAACGTACCATGGGGCGTTTTCTATTGTTCTAAGAATTTTTGCTTGTAATGTCTCTATTTTGTTTATATGGCTCATTGCTGCTGTCCCCCAAAGTGGTATTCCGTATGTCCAGATTGGTTTTATTATTGTTTTGTATATTTTTAATTTATTTTCTATGCTTAGTTTGGATTTTCGATTTGTTAGCCAATGCATTTGTCTCCCTGTTGTCTGTATTTTGTCTATTATTGATTTAATATGCTGCTTCCATGTGAGTTGTGTATCTATGTGGAGTCCTAGATATTTGACTTGTCTTGTTTGTGTTATGTACGTGCCGTTCAGTAGGATGTTGGTGGCATCTGTTTTCGCAATGTGAATGTAATATGGTTGCATTTGTTGGGGGTTGCTTTTATTTGTTTAACTTGCAGCCACTTTTCTATTTTTGTGATGTGTTCTTGTAGTAATGTGACTGCTGTTTCTGGGTAAGTGTGCCTGACTAGCACAGCTGTATCGTCCGCGAATGTCAGTATTTTGCTATTGGTAGTTGTTGGTATGTTGGCCGTGTATAATGTGTATAGTATTGGTCCTAAGACGCTTCCTTGCGGAACCCCTGCCTTGATGTCTTTAACTTCAGAGTATGTGTCCTTGATTTTTATTACGAATGTTCTTCTGCTTAAGTAGTATTTTATTAATTGGAATATTTGCTCCGGGAATTGTTTTCTGATTGTCTATAGCAGGCTTTCGTGGTGTATTTTGTCATATGCTTTCTCGATGTCCATAAAGAGGGCTGTTCAGTATTGTTTGTTTTCTAATACTAGTATTATTTCATTAATGAGCCTGTGCATTTGCTCTATCGTGGAATGTTTGTTTCTGAATCCAAATTGCTGATCTGGTATTAATTTTTCGTTCTCTATTATTGGTTTTAGGCGGACGTATATTATTTTTTCTAGTATTTTGGAAAACACAGGAAGTAGCGATAAGTAGGTCTGTAAGATGCTGTTTGGTGTGGGTCTTTGCCTGGTTTAGGTAGCATTATGATCTGTGCTAGTTTCCATAATTTAGGATAGTATTGGATTCTTAGTATTGCATTGTATATTATTGTCATTAGTCGTATCGCTTTTGGCGGAAGGTTTTTCAAGATTTTACCATTGATTAGGTCGATTCCTGGTACTTTATAGTTTTTTGTTTTTTCGATTATATTTCTAATTTCTTGTGCTGTTGTTTTAGGTATGGTGTATTGCTTGCCAGTTGAGGTACTAGTGGTTGGCGCATCCTCGTCCGTATGACAATTGAGGTTGTTGTTGTTGATATTATGTGGTGTAAATCTGTTGCATAGGTGGTTGGAAAATTCTTCAGCTTGCTATTCGTTGCTTCTTGTCCATGTGTTATCTGCTTTTCTGATTGCTGGGGTTAGTTTTATTGGGTTCTTTATTTTTTTCGTGGCTTTCCATAGGGAGTAGTTGGAGTTCTCGTGTGCAGAGGGTGTCTCTATGAACTTTGTGATTTCGTTATTATTGTGCTCTTTTATTTTTCTTGAAATTTGACGTACGAAATACAGAGACAAGGTCTTTCGTACGTTCAATATGACGAATTAAAGTTAAAATATTTGCTAATAGTTTTTCAACATAAATAGATTGATATTTTTTTGCAAAGAATATCCAGCTGTATCGACCAATGAATTAAGAAACATATTACTGCTTCGTATGTTCTTTACACGTTCACCTATCAAACAACTGATCGTGTCAACCGCTCGATCACATTCAGATTGTATCCGAAATATTTTTTAATATCGTCAAAAACAAGAGAGGTATTCCAGGCGATCGAGTTAGCCGAGACGCCCTGTATACAATGATACACGGTGGATCACCCGTTGCATCAGGATAATAGATACATACATGTTAGATCTATCTGCAGTACAATACGTGTCTATTATGTACCTACTATATACATTAAAGAGCATAACTGGATCGGTAATCTGAGATTCTGTATAAATCACTTCGTAGTGTATTAACAACATCAAGGTTTGCGAAAGCTAAATACGATAGAAGCGTTTTGTGTAATTAAAATTAACTTAAAAATTTGTTTAATGTTGTGGATATTCCTTTATTTGCGTGTAACAGAAAATATTCATTGATTCAGTTTTCTGTCCTAGCTTTTAAGATCGTTTTAATCGATTTCGACGTAGTTTGTACAAAATTTCAGCAATAGCGAGGATGAGTTTCGTATGATTCTGACCCGAATCATAGCTTCTCG
Source organism: Bombus lapidarius (assembly GCA_936014575.1). NCBI lineage: Eukaryota > Metazoa > Arthropoda > Insecta > Hymenoptera > Apidae > Bombus > Bombus lapidarius. The sequence goes on from CAKXZU010000217.1 coordinate 32,872, forward strand.
ACTAGTTATTTCAAATTCAATTAACTAGCTCGATGATGACTCAAGCATCTCAAACAGGCTCTCCTGAGTAAAATTATATCAGCACCGCTCTTCCGCCCCCGTGGCAAAGGGACAATGTATCCCCCCTCTCAAACGACGCGAACAATACAAAAAAACGTAAGCTGGAAACAATTAAAATAAATGCGAACAATATTCACATTAAACCGCCAACAAGCCACGTGGCCACTTACAACAGATTCACAATACTGGAATCCACAGACGACTCCATGGACACAGCCGAAACAGTAACTAATGAACATACTCAAAGAATTCCCCCTCCCCCGCCTATCTTCATTGATGATGTCATCGATATTCAAACTATGATTAAGTCCATTGAGAAAGATATCAGCAAAGAGGAATACAAATTAAAAATAAACAACAACAAAGTTAAAATTCTGCCGACTAACCCAGACTCCTATAGAAGGCTTGCAAAGTTGCTAAAGACTATGAACGCAAACTTTCACACTTACCAACTCAAATAAGAAAGACATTTTCGTGTGGTACTACGCAACATCCACCACTCAGGTAACTTAGACGAAATGAAATTCGAACCCTTATAACACGACCATACCAGTAACCAACATTAGCAACATAAGGCATAAAATCTCGAAAATCCCGCTATCTTTATTTTTTATTTACATAAAACAAAAGCCAAACAATAAAGAAACTTACAACATCAATCGTCTAATGAACTCAATAGTAAAATTTGAACCACCTTTTGTAAAAAAAGAGATAGTGCAATGTAAAAGGTGCCAAAGGTACGGTCACACACAGAAATACTGCAACCATAACTTCCTCTGCGTTAAATGTGCAGGTAGTCACCGCACTGACCAATGCACTAAATTTCCAGAAACCCCGGCGAAGTGCATCCTCTGTCAAGGAGAGCATCCTGCGAGCTACAAAGGTTGTGTTGCGACACTCGACTAACTAATGACCAGTCAGGCATAACTGATCGGTTGGTATCGCGAGCCTTGAACGTTATTCGCTTCCAAGGTGGAGGATCATAGAAATATAAAGAACACTGGTTGTCTCACTTAGTTTATTTTACTCCAGAACTCTCAGTACAACTGTGTTTAGTTCCCTGGCTATAGAATTGTCACTGGTTTAATTCTGTTACGGTCTTGACTACTTGACGACTGGTGCAAGAGTGTCTTTGGGTGATGTTGCTATCGTGGAGGAAAGTTCGTGGTGGGTGTTTCTCAAGTCTGTTCCTAACTGCTAATTGGGTAACGACGTATGTTTAAGGATGGGCTGGCCGCCCTAATGAAGGATCGCGCGCGGTGACCTTGCACTTGCGAAAACCCGCGTTCGCGGTTTTCCTGAGATGTACCATAAAATAGAGACCTAAGTTTGGGGTTTTCCCCTGTGAACATAAAGTACCCGGACGGTACAATAGGCCCACGGTTTATGATGGATCCGCGTCGACTCCTGACAGTCGTCCTGCCTGAGGGTCACATCTCGTTCCTATAAAGCGTCCCGGTAATTACCAGGCGGCCACTCCAAATCCCGAACAGGTTGCTCCGCCTATAAGACCTTGCACAATAATAAGTATCCTAAACACAAAGCCAAGGAGATAACCAACCAAGTACTCAGTCGTCAAAAATTCTCCACACCCTCAATCTGCTATGCCCAGACAGTTCAAGGAAATCAAACGAAAATCCATAGTGAACATTCTCAAAATAGTGTTCCCAGTTCACAAAACACGGATAACTTCACTAGACTCGAAAAACTTACTATCATTGCTAACACTCTTCGTGGATAAATTAATACGCACCGAAGCAAAATAAAACCAATACGCATAGCTCTTTTGAATGCCAACGGTCTAGCTCGGCACAAATATGAACTAGAACTCTTCTTAAAACAACAGCAGATCGACGTAATGCTCATATCTGAAACTCACTTCACCGATAAAAATTACCTGAAAATAAACGGGTATAACTTCTACCAAACCCAACATCCCAGTGGAAAGGCCCACGGTGGCACCTGAATTATTATCAAATACAACATTAAGCATTACGAGCTTCCATCATTCCAGAAGGACTACCTCCAAGCCACAAACGTAGCGATAGAAGATTGCCATGATACAATCACCACTTCAGCAGTATATTGTCCTCCTAGACACTCCATTTCTAAAGAAGACTTTGATAACTTCCTTGACACTCTGGGCAACAGATTCATAGCAGGAGGAGACTATAACGCCAAACACACCCAATGGGGCAGCAGATTTATTACAGTAAGAGGCAAAAATCTCTTGAATAGCATAAACACCAACAGACTCAACTACCTCACCACACACGAACCCACATACTGGCCCACTGACACTAACAAAATACCTGATTTACTAGACTTCTTCACAACTAAAAATATCTCGCCGAGATATGTCCAAATCAACTCCTAGGCGGAACTTTCTTCAGATCATTCCCCCGTCATTGCAATAATTAACTCAACAATAATCGAAAATCCACCTAATGGCTTTATCCACAACCAACTCACCAACTGGCAGCTCTTTAGAGAAGTCTTGAATCACTCAACATCAATCTTAATTTCCCTAAAAACAAATGAAGATATTGAAACAGCCATGGAATACCTAAACACCAGTATAATCTATCGTATACCAGTAAACCAGTATAATACGCTATCTGCTCTTCCACATCCACCAAGAGTACTATCAATAAATATGAATACCCCCATCACATATTAAAAAAAATCGCAGAAAAACGCAGACTTAGAAGAATATGGCAGAGTCATAGAACACCGAACGACAAACGAAAACTAAACAACGCAACTAGGAACCTAACCAAAATGATTAAAAACTATAATAATGTCTGTTTCCAAAAATATCTTGCCAATCTGACTCCACAGCCGACTGCAACTACTCTCTATGGAAGGCTTCCAGGAAACTCACGCGTCCCCCTCAAATAATCCCTCCAATTCGCTGTCCGCAAGATGGATGGGCATGTAGCCCCAAAGAAAAAGCCAACCTGTTCGCTAAACACCTATTCAACGTATTTAAACCCCATTCCTCCAATATTGCCTCGGAAATAACGGAACACCTGTACTTTCCCTTCAAAATGTCTCATCTTATTGAACCTTTCTCTTCTCCAGAAGTTACAGAATTAATCCGTCGTCTAAATCCCAGGAAAGCATCGTGGCATGACCAAATATATAATAAAGCAATTAAGGAACTTCCCATAAAAGGGATTTCACTCATCACATCAATTTTTAATGCAATACTTCGCCTTAAATACTATCCTAAGTCCTGGAAAATATCACTAATTACTCCCATCCCTAAACCCGGAAGACCAATACACGAACCTAGCTCCTATCGCCCAATTAGTCTTCTACCTACTTTGTCAAAACTATTCGAGAAGATGCTCACGAATCGACTCCTTCCACTCTTAGAGGATTCAAAAACACTGCCAGATCACCAATTCGGTTTTCGGAAACAACATTCTACGATAAAGCGAATTCACCGTATAACACATAATATAAGCCAAAAACGAGAAAAGAAAAAATATTGTTCTGCAGTATTCCTAGACATTCAGCGGGCATTCGAAAAAGTGTGGCATGAAGGACTTTTCTCAAACTAAAGAAAATCCTACCACACACCGACTACTCCATTTTAAAATCATATCAAACCAATAGGCTATTCATGATGAAATACTTAGACGCTATAACCGCAACATTCCCAATAGAAGCTGGCATACCTCAAGGCAGCGTCCTTGGACCTCTGCTGTTCACCATCTACACTGCCGATTTACCAACCTTAACAGAGATAACCACGGCGATATTTGCGGATGATACAGCTTTATTAGCATCCCACTCAGGCCCGATAATTGCCTCCTCAACTCTCCAGCGAGGTCTTCACTCTATGGAAACGCGGTTCCACAAATTGCGCTTCAACATAAATGAAAATAAATCCAGTCATATAACTTTCTCGCTGCGAAAACAATCCTGCCCACAGGTGACCATAAATAATATTCCAATTCCAAACAAAGATACAGTGAGATATCTGGGTATGATTCTAGACAGAAGAATGACATGGAAATGGCACATCGTAGATAAATCTAAAGAACTGAAAACAAAACTAAAAAAATTCTATTGACTCATTGGCAGACGCTCCAACTTAAACATGCAGAGTAAAATAATGCTATATAAAGCCAATTCGAGTGAAGATTCGTCAAACGCCCAAAATTCCAACGCTAACCCGACATATATAAAAGTGTAATTCTATTTAAGTCTATAGTTAAAATCAAACAAAAGTAAATTTGGACGAAATTTTATGAAAATTCATCATTTTATATACATTTAGTTATAAATTAACCATTATCTAAGTTAAATCATAAAAACTATTACTTCTTTAATCACCGTCGTTCTGACCGCACACGGTAAGAATAGGTACACGACGTGTCGGTAGGTTTAGTGATATAAAATATAATTCTTTTTTTTATTTAAAACTGTATTCAACTGCCAGAGTTATTAGCGAATTACAATGATATCGTTCACATTCTTACAAACATCGAGGCCCTTTTCCTCTCGTTTGGTAAGTTTCATTTTTAACGTATTAAACATTTTCTTCTACGTCAAAAAATACGTCAAAATCTGTTAACGATCATTTTCTGCAAATTGACTGTTTTTATCTGATTTTGGATCGCTGTGGTGTGAATGCCTAAGGATAAGGAACAAGGAAAGTAATTGAGCTACGGCAAGACACCTCACAGAATTCATATTTAGAAAGAGCAGTTTGAAAACATAGAAATTAATTTAATCGTTAAACTGCAGTGCTCGAGTCCGTTCGGACTAGTTCGCAAGAACGCAATTATTTGCAAATTGCCGAGATAAGAAAAATAGCGCTTTTGTACTTTTTGTTTCATCGTTATAACGCTGTTTTAGTTGGATTCTTGTGATCAAAATATTACCAAAGATGGTTATAGCCCCGAAAAGTGGGGTTAGCTGCACAGGAGACGATATTTAGGTTCGTTCGAACATGGCATTGAGATTATCTTGAATATTAATATTATATTTTTTTATTACATTACGTTCCTAACACTTAAATGACTTAACACTTTTCGACTTCTGTTAATCACTTTCGAAATTTCCGATATAGATAAATTTTACTCCTTCAATTCAAGAACTTGGTTCATTTCTGATTTCGTTAATCTTTTACCACATCTCACTCTTGTAGATTTTTACAGCGCAATAGCTTTACGTGTTCACCGATAGAAATTTCATGAAACATTGAGCAGTTTATAAACATATAGAGGTAATGTGCAACAAATGTAGTATTATATTATATAGTAGTATTCATCAACTTTTTTTAATTATACATAACACCTAGTTATATTGTACACCTTTTCCAGTAATCCGCATATGCGAAACGTATTTTTCGCCACAGACACAAAATTGTATTTATCCATCAATGAGAAATTTTGTCTGGGAGTATTAATTGAGCCCTTATTTACAAAAAGAATGCAAAAGCACTAGTTACGAGAAAACGACATTCAAAAAATTTCAGATAGTATTATTTAAATGTTCTTCCTACAGGTTTTATTAATAAAAGAGTACACATCATAATTTTCCATTTGTAGAAAATATATGAAAACATTACAACATTGAAATATCAGTCGAAATGAAAATTGTATCTTACGCCCTTTTTGCGTGTAATCATTTATTTTTTAAAAAAGATTTTATTTTATCCACTTTTGACGTTAAGAGACTACACATATATGCTAAATAATACTATGATATTAACAATACATCTATTATGTTAATATAAATACTACAACATTTACGATAAAAATATTATTAATAATTTATTACAAATAATATTTAGATATTATTTTACTATAAGTAATTATTACAGGGACGTTTATAATGATGACAATAATAACACTATTTAAAAGAAATTTTATAAATTTTTTATCTTTTCTGTCAATTTTTTTTAATCCTTTTGATCGGATGCATATTGACTATTCACTTCCGATCTTCCTGCTTTATTAGATTTATCCAGTGTTTGTCTATGCAGCGCTTTAGACTTTTGAAATCAATTGCAAATAATTTCCAAAGTGGTAAAAATATGACAACATATATGAATACATTAGAAGTTCCAAAATTATTATACAATCCTTAATTCTTATTTGGACAGTTTTAACAGATGAATCTTTAGTTTCATTTTTACAAGGCGCTTAAAGCACGATTCCTTGGAAAAATTTTTAGTAGTACATATTAGATAGCAATATGCGAATACTGTAAATCTAATAGTAATCCAATTTGCATGGTTATTTAAAAGGCAATTACTCTATTAGCAGCATTTTGAATTTACGAACTATACGAATGACTTTGATACTATTAGTACCTACTATTAATAATATTAGTAAATGCATCAAAATTATCAGAGCAATTAGCATGTTTGTTAGTTGTTCCACTTGCAGGATAAATTTCAAAATTGATAACTGTGATTATCATCAATAAACTTTATCAGAACAAAATACGCTTAATATTGCTGGTTATCTATTACGTAACTGTTTGAAAATTCATTCTTGTCAAAAATACCAACAATTTTCTGCCGACAATGATAATTTAGAAGAGAGTAATTTATTCACACATATTAAGGCATACAGTGCAGAATATAATTTGTTTGGTACATTAAGGAGTCCCCATGAAAGTTTTTATAATTATTTGTTTTCCTTAGAATCTCAATTTTTGACAAATGTCTTCTATCGGATATGGGTATAGGAGATAATTTCTTAAAATTATGTATAAATATTGTCAATTTTATATCTTCAGTTATTTACTCGTTTGTGAATCTTTTAAAATATAGTAACAAACATTTTAAAAATTGTACTAAAACAGATAGAAAACTTTGTATTACAAAGAATTTGTAGATATTTTGTAATTATACTAAATCTGCATATATTTATAACATTTTTTATGAATAGATTTATATCGTATATGTTTATAAAATAATGTAAAAGGAAATTGACAGAATCTGGATTTCGGCAACACCAAGCCAATGGCTGCAAAATTTTATTGTGTTTTACTTACGATTACGGATGTCTATCAGAATAATCACTGGTGAAAAAGGAGCTGAAGTGAAATGCTCTAGAAAATTCTGGAAATAAAATAAATCTGGAAATTCTCTAGGAAATAGTGGAATTCTGTGAAAAGGGATCATCAGATTTTTTCTTCGTACGCTAACAATGTTTAATCTATAATATCATACTTTTAACATATTTACTTAATTTCTTCCGCCTAGTGTTTCTTTTATGAAACCATAGAGCTGCACCATTATATATAATCATCCTTAAGTTCTCGTTCGCACTCCAGCTTTTATGTTAACACTGTTAACTGTTTCCATATAAGGATTTTCGTGATCTTTCTTTGATGTCGCGTTGAATTCTCTCTCCTATATTGTTTTTTTTTTAGGTCGTAGCTGAGAAAAGAACGTTTAATTGGACGTTTCAATTGTTCAACAGATGTAAATTGTCGAGCGAAACCTTAAACAATATTTTTCACTGTATACCAAAGAAAAGAATGGTGTTAAATCCGATGAACGAGAAGACCACAAGTGTGAAACTGTCTACGTTCTATCCACTTTATCCAAATATTTCGTTCAAAAATCTATGAACTAATTGGCTGTGGTGAAGTGGAGTACCATCATGCACAAAAACATGCATGAAATAAATGGTGTGGTTCCTGTGGCGTGCCATAATTTCACGTAATTAAGATACGAAAGCGTACAAATCATAAGTTTGTTGCAACTGCTTCATAGGCAAATACTAGAGACCAATGATTTCTATACATACATGGATGGTGAAACGCTCTTGATTGAATCTTACAACTATCACATATGGATTTTCGTTGAGCCTAAAATGGCGAAAACTTTGTCGAGAAGCATAGTTGTTCGGTCGGAATACTTGAATACGATAAATCTTATACGATCGGAAACCTTCTTCTCAAATTATTTGCTGCACCGTCGTATGACTAACTTTTAATCGACGAATGCACATTATAGGACAAGCTCAAAAGCAAGAGCGATGACCCGTTATTCCATTTAATGCGCAATCGGTCAACTTTTTGACATAGATGAATTTATCGCAATAGTAGTTGTTGATTACTAAATTAAAAATCTTACCGCTGGAATTGAAATTTATCTCTCTTCTACTTCCTACTACTTATTTATCTCTGTTCTACGTCCTCCTTTGACGTAATTGATGTTTGTCGAACTTTGCTTTTCAGATAATCTCATAATTTTTCAACCGGATTTAAATCCGGTGATTGCGTGGATGTTTTCTTTTTTCTTTTTTAATAACACCAATATACTTTACAATTTGTCCAGAAAGGACGTTTGGTAAATTGTTTTAGCAGTGTTTTGAATATTTACCACGTAGATGCTTTCTCGGTAGGATACATCTCTAATGCACACACTCCTTATGTGGAGGGGTGGATGTCATTTGGATGCTGCGTTCTGCGTAGCCTTCTAGAAAGATTTTCTGAATATAGACTATTTGCTATTGTACATTTTCAAGGCTTATCATTTATCTTTTGCATAGATACTTCGTTTCCTCTTTAACTGATTTGATCATAAGATAGCTTCGTATTTGCTCGTTCCGCATATACGAAGGAGCGTTGACAATAGTTCTCAGAATGACGAACTGTAGTGCTTCCATCTTTACTATATGGCTTTTAGCAGTTGTACCCCATAATGCAATCCCGTAGGTCCAAATTAACTTGATTATCGTTTTATAAATGAGGAGCTCATTGCCCATGCTTATCTCGGAGTTCCTGTTAGTAAGCCAGTACATTTCACGTCTTTTGATACGAATTTGTTCTATTTTAACTCTTACATGGTGTTTCCATGTCATTTTTTCGTCCATATGTAAACCTAAGTATTTGACGGTTTTCGTTTGAGGTATACTAACATTGTTGAGAGTAACAGGAGGAAGAGTTCCTTTTTTTAATGTAAATATAATGTGGTTACACTTCTCAGAGTTCACTTTTATTCTCCATTCACTTAGCCATTGTTTAATTTTTAGGAGGTGTTGTTACAACATGTTGTGTGCAAATTTTTGGGTCCTCGTGCGCGATAATAATTGCAGTATCATCTGCATATGAGTATCAGCATAATTGCAGTATCAAAAATGTAAATTTTGAGGTTTCATTAGTGATAGGGATATCTGCAGTGTATAGCGTGTACTTAGTGTACAGTGGCCCTCGGACACTAACTTGCGGTACACCTGCTTCAATGTTACAGATTTCTGAAATCGAGTCTTGTATTTTAACAAAGAACGTTCTATTTTCAAGCTACGATCTCAATTTGGGAACAATTTCAGGTAAACAATAACTAATAATAACAACAACACAGAAGAAAACGCGTTACTAAAGTCAAAAAGGGAGATCTCCCCGTTCTGTTGGCTAAGTGTCAAGATGCAGAGTAATGTTATGTTTAGTTATTATATTTTCACTGTTTAGTATACATGTAGAGAATCAGCAGCAAGTTAAGATGTTGACCGATTAAAATGTAGCAGTACATGAGCTAAAGGGCAATTCGAATCATGTTGTTTTTTTGCCTCGGAGTATCAACACCGATAGGATATACAAAATGTAATAATAAACAAACTCCGGGCAAAACAATGTCGCCGCTACGTGCAACTGTCAACCGAAGTCGAATTTAAATTGTTCTGTACTCCCCCGACCAGTATAAACATACGAACGCGATCGTTAACAGAAGAGTCTGTCTTTGGCGTTTTCAGACCAGTTGCCAGTCAATTTTATCAACGACCAATACGCAGTCCGTAGCGAATCAGTTCTGATTGAACATTCTTATAACGACCAGTCTCGAGCGATCTACGGTTGACTCTGAATTTTGTATTATATTTATAAATATTTTAAAAATACATTTTACGGCTTCAACATCAAGTAGTCTCGTCATTTAAAACAAAAACGACCAACCATTCTCCACAGATGATTGAAGAACTACCGTCGTTCGGTGATGGTGCTGTCGCGAAGGAAAATTAGTGATAGGTGTGTCTAAAGCACGGAACCAGTGGATATGTTGATGGTAATTTTAGTTAGGAAAGTGCGAGCAACGGTCATTGCTGCTAATTGGATAAGAAAAAGGCTGGTGGGTAAGGATGGGTGCTGGCCGCCCCCAATCAAAGGTCGCTCGTGGATGCCGTTGTATATGAGTAACCCGCTTTCCCGTGTATTCTCGGAATGGACAATAACTCAAAGGAATGCTTCACTTAAAAGATACTTGTGTGGTCTTAAGGATCTTAACTATAAAAAAGGCTAAAATTTGTAATGGGTCTTCAAGATTCTTGAGGGTCCGCAATAAGGGTGTTTAGACATCTGGTGGTCATCTTGCCCGACGGATAGAGGTTGGTTTATATAGAGAGTCACGGGACGTAACCGACGCCCATCCCAAATCCCGAACAGCTCAAATATCGGCAATATTCCGATCAAAATTTAATTATCAGATGAGATAAAGATAAGATTATTATATTCGTTATCAAAAATATGTTTTATGGATTAAAACAGATCTTTCAATATTAATGTTTCTCGCAATTTTTCATCAATTTGTCAATTTGCACTTGTAATATTAAGATAAATATCTAGAATAAGAGCCTCTTTATCGATTTTCATAACTTTGAAATATTTTACCAGGATCATTATTCTCAGTAATTCTTTCCTGTACATATAATCGCCACTCGGGCTTAGTTTCCGAGATATTCGCCAAAATCTTTAGCTAAATTAAAATTGCGAGTATACTTCAATCTAGCGTAGGTCACAATTGCTATTTTGGATGTTGAGCGAAATGAGGTACATTGATTTCTCAAGCACCTACGATAATATAACAAAGAAATATTTCTAACAAAACTTTTGATAAAAAGTCTAGGTGACCCTCAGAAGCAATTTTTGATAATTTTATATATTGCAATTTCTAATCGATTCAAAATTGATTCAGTTTTGTTAGAAATATTTGATGCTTACATTATCGGAAGTGCTTGAAAAATTGTATACGCTACTTGACTGAACTCCTCGTATAGCGCAACCTAAGCCTAACTGATTGATGATAATCATATTTAATATCAATACAAGAAAGAAGTTAATGGCTTAAGATTAAGATAACAAGATATATTTGCCTGACATGTGTTTCTGTCAACATGTCAATTCTGTCTGCTTACTCATATCGTTAATTATACTAAAGTACTCTAGAATATTGGTAAATTAGTAAACGGCAGCATGTGGAGTTTGTTTACACCATAAGAGGAGTATTCTAGCTCGAAGCAATCGTTGATTATTATTTAATATTAATTTCATAAGCCAGCGCTGACGGCTGTTAATTTAACCTTTGTAATAATATAACCTTTCTCTTTTCTTGACATTGAAAATGATAATCATTAATGAGTTAGGTCTAGGTTGGGTTATACAAGGCAAAGATGTAAAAAGTTTTAAATGCGATTTTTCGAACCAAAATGAGACGAAAATCAAAAATAAAAAAAATTGCATTTTCGGCTTTGTTTCGTAATTATACGAAAGTAAGTTAGCCCAAGGAGCGAGGTGCACAAGGGTTCTCAAATCGAACGATATATGGACAACAACTTAGAGAAGAAGATTATGAAACTTGAAGACGTAAAAAATCCTGCGCGATATTACGTAAGAAAAATCGTATCAAGGTTAGATTCATATTCAAGATCCATAACAGTCTATCGAAAACCGTCTTATTTACGAGTATAGAGGATTGACATTTCCTCTAATTCTTTGTCTGCATAAATAGTTAATAAATAATAGTACATATAAATAAACGTATTGATACAAATTTCACACGCGCAACGCGATTGTTCCGTCCACCGGTGTCCATAGAAAAATCACACACGCATCGGCAGTGTCCAGATTGTACACAGAAAAATCGTAACAAAAGAAGCAATAGTTTTATATTACAGTAAATGTTCAATTATTCACCGTTTTTTTTTTTTTTTTTGCAAACAAAGTACACCATGCGAATGATACATACAGCACGCATTATATACACTATACACACAATGCACTTAAATCATTCGTTGGAACTAAATAGAACAAAAAATAAAAATAAAATAGTTAAAAGCAAAAAAGTTCAGAAAATTAAAAAATAAAAGCTCGCAAAAAAATCTACGAAGAATTAACTTGAACCTATATTTTAACTACAATGAACTAGAATTTTATTTTTATGCAAATCTTCTAACGCTCCTCTTTGGCCGTCGAAGTGATTCTGACTTTTCAGAACTATTCTACCCTCTAACCATGTTTCTAAAATCGCTAAAACATGTGCAAGATAGTGGAAAGTTCATTCAAGAAGAAAAGTTTACGATACCTACTGCCAATGATTTTGTTTTCTTTACATAATTCGATATTAACCAGGGACAGTCAGAATATTGGAGTAGTTCTTTTTAAAGGTAAGGATATGATACTGAGAAAACGAAGGGTGGCTGTTCTCATTAGATGTGTTTAAAAAGATTAGAATTGTCTTCCAAGTATAGAATCATTTCGGTAACAAAAGCGGAAACTTAAAAGAGCTTTTTAATGCGGTAAATATAATTTTTCATTTGATTGTATATTGATTTATATTATTACACATTATTAGATAATTATACATTACAAGAATACATTAGTAATCATACAGTAGCAGCAGTAGTGTATGCGTGGACTTTATATAAGTATTTTCAATATGTACTTTCGTTTATTAATTATTTAAGGAGGCAAAGGATTAGTAGAAACATTAATCTTCTGTATTTGGAAATTTCATGAGGCGGTTTTCGATATATTGTTGTGGATTTCAATGATAAGTAAGTTTAATATACGAATTAATATGTAGCATCGCGGACATAAGGCCTAGGAGTTAGCGATACAATGTCGCGAGAGCCGAGGCGTTCTTCAATCGTATAGTTTTGTAAAAAGGGCCTACGTGGTCTTGGCCACGAACGGTCGCGAAACACGTGCGTGGTGGGTCTACGGAAAGACATAAGATATGCGAGAGAGGGCAGTTTTAGTTTGCAAGTCGAAGGGTGTCAATCGAGAAGTCAGAGAGTGCGAGTTGCGTTGTAGAGTATAATGTTCTTAGCGTTGTCGAGAGAGTGTGGTCCGCGTGAGAGAGAACGTTGGATCCGTTGTGTTGAGAGTTGTCTAAATTGTAGCGTGTTATTGCGATTAGTTCATGTTAATCTACCATCGTTTTTCTGTCTATATTTGTACAATCCATTCATTGTAAATAAATTACAAATATCAGGATATAATAACAATATATTCCATTGAAGATACTACAAATATACGAATTTTGTTACAAAATATCCTGTAGGATCGTTTACATCTCCGGATTTTTATTTATTTATTTATTTATTTAAATTTTACAATTTGTCCAGTAGGACATTTGGTAAAATATTATAGTTGTAAATGATAAAATATAGCATGTGGATGGTTACCCCCAGCGGGACTCCATCTTCCAGGTTGTTTATTGTTGTATTATGAGGTCTGCAGGATGCTTCTTCTTCAGTCTTCTTTCTATTATTGTTTTATTCGTTTCAGCAACCAGCTGGTTTGGGTGTGTTTCAAGTCTTTCTTTAATACTTTTTTGCATATCTGGCGATTTCCTCCTTAACTGTTGGAATTTTTAAATCTTTTCGTATGTCTTCATTTCTGACGTACCATGGAGCGTTAACTATTGTTCTTAACATTTTTGCCTGCTCTGTTTCTATTTTATTTATGTGACTCATTGCTGCCATCCCCCATAGTGGGACTCCGTATGTCCAGATTGGTTTGATTATTGTTTTGTATATATTTAGTTTATTCATTATGCTTAATTTAGATTTTCTATTGGTTAACCAGTACATCTGCCTCATTTTTTCACGTATTCTGTTTGTTATTGATTTTATGCGATGCTTCCATGTAAGGCGTGTGTCTAATTGTATTCCTAGATATTTGACATACTTTGTTTGCGCTATGTGGGCGCCATTTAGTTGGATGTCTGGTGTTTTTCCTTTTCTAAGCGTAAAAGTTATGTGATTACACTTACTGGTGTTTGCTTTTATTTGTTTGTTTTGCATCCACTTTTCTATTTTTATAATGTGTTCTTGCAGTAGTGCGGCAGCCGTTTCTGGATTTGCGTGTCTCGCTAGTATGACCGTATCGTCCGCGAACGTTAGAATTTTGCTGTTGACAATTGTTGGTATGTCTGCCGTATATAGTGTGTATAGTATTGGTCCTAGGACGCTTCCTTGCGGTACTCCTGCCTTGATATCCTTAATTTCAGAATATGTATCATTTATTTTTACTACAAAGGTTCTACTGTTTAAGTAAGATTTGAGTAGTTTGTAGATTTGTTCTGGAAATTGCTTTTTGATAGTTTGAAGAAGTTTTTCATGGTTAACTTTGTCAAATGCTTTTTCGATGTCAATAAATAGTGCCGTGCAATATTGTTTTGTTTCCAATGGCTGCAAAATTTCATTGACCAGTCTATGCATTTGTTCTATTGTGGAGTGTTTATTCCTGAATCCAAATTGATGATCCGGTATTAGTTTTTCTTTTTCTATTGTTGGTTTTAGGCGGTTTATTTTCAGCTAGCCCAAGGACCCGCTACAAATCTTACGATTTGTTTAGCTAAGATTCTCCAAAGGAACAAATAGTTTTTGTCCCTCATATACCACGGAGAATACGGGAAGTCTGTCTTCCGCACGTACGATTCTTCCCGCTAGCAACTTTCTCTCAAGTGCGGTCAGCACCCTTCTCCAACCATCAAACAGAAATTAACCAATTAACAGCAACATCCACGTCCCTCACTTTCCGAACCAAGGCATTCCTCGGCGAATCCGATGATCCGGTATCTTGGGACACACCCCAGAAGAGTTTTCCTCCGCAGCATCATCGTGACGGAAAGTCAGAAAATAATTGGCAAGAACCCCGCGACGCATCTTGAGCAATCATCGTCCGAATCGACACCGCACGTCCGCCGTAGTCGAACTATTAACCGCGATCACGAACTTGTAGCTGTAACCACGAGTTGTACGCCAAGTGTACGCATTGAATAAACATCTTTGTTGTTGAACATATTCGAGTGTTCCTTCAGTACCTACCACGACCTATCCACCTCACATAGGTCGTACATAGGATTATTTCGGGACATATCTATTTGTCAATAATTGAAAAACAAAACCGAAAACACAATTTTCTTATTTGTGATTTTTATCTCATTTTGGCTTGAAAAATCGCACCTTAAATTTTTCATATCTGTGGCCGAATCTCGGTGTATGATTCTCATAGCAGTTACATAATTATTTTCCAAATTTAAGTCTTATAAGCACATTTTTATTGTTTGAAGTTTGAATAGCGAGCGTTTGAATACTTTCGTGGACAACTGTACAATTTAAAATCCATGAAAATGCTATAACTATGTATGATCTTTCTCTTCTTTACAACAAAATTTATTTTCTTGTACGCAATTAAAGCAGAAGTATCTTTGTAGCTGCCAACGAATGATTTTTACTTATATTGATATTACTTATATTTGTTCATTCTTCGTTTGTGATGCAGTCATGGGATCCCTCATGCTCGCCTACATAATACTGGCGTAACAGTCATCACAAGATGCGACGAGTGATGATTGCAAGATTTTGCGGAGAGCAAGTTCCCTGAGCATAATAAACAGGTGGCTGAAGATACTATTTATTAATTATGAGTTAATCTGAGGTGCTATATAGTTGCTGGTGTAGATGGCGCTGGGAGGTACTGCTGTTTTCTTCTTAATTAGATGTCGTGGAAAGAAAAATCGGACTACGGTCGCCGGGATTTGAACCCGAGTCCCGAACTTTCGTAACCTAAGGCGCTAACTACTGCGCTGTCGTCGTCCGACACTAGTTGGTGTCGAGTGCCACAAATCTTTCATATTTTATGATAATAAATATTATGATAATAAATATATGTATAAGTAAAAGAGTTTCTTACTCCACCACTATTTCTGTATCAATTTTTTAACATTTAACAACAACTTCTCTATTTTAAGAAGTAAAAGATTTTAGAAAACTAAACTATAATAGGTTTGCTAGTGTACATAAATTTGTAGCGGCATCTGAGCCAACGGAAAGTTCGAATGTGAAAAGACTCATACTATTGTACCAACGTTGTTTTGGTTTACAAGCTCTAAAGGCAAACGAACTCATAACAGAGCGTTATTGCCGTTACTGGTAATCTTCAACCGGAGTTACATAAGTACTGTAACTTTGAACTTTTCGTAATAAGTCCGTCAATATAAATGTATGAACGTGCTCCCTAGGACAGAATTGTTATTGGGGAGTTGAAGATTTGAATTGTTATCCTTTCTGCGAACGGCAGACGAGTATTGAGCGAGCGACAATTACGGCCGGCATACACTATCTCTGTACTTGTACTTACATTGATTTTAATATAACCGACTATTATGATTTTATCCACTCGTTGCCTTATTAAATGCACCTACACGTTTAATACCACCTCACATTCATTATATCGAGTAAAAGAAATCTTCGAAAAGAGCAAAACCCATTTTCAAGTACTTTGTAACGAATATTGCTGATATTTTTTAAATACTTATGCCAGGCACGTGACAATTATATCTAGTGTTGAGATAACTAAATTTCTTATTGCCTTCAGAAATATATTGTATACTTTTAACATGTAAAATTTTATGTGATGTACTTCATAATGTTCTGTTAGCTTATTAATCGAAGTATCCGTGTTCTTTTACCGATTCCTTTGGTACAATTCCCTCTCAATAATAATAATGTGAAGACATAATTTCTGCAATACACGTCTGCCATATATTCTTTATAAGAATATATTATTCTGCCTTATGTTCACGGTTACTTGAAGGTGTTACGTTACGATCTTTACTTCAAATTTTGAGTTTCAACTTGACTCGAATGTTTTTGAATGCCACCAGATATAGTTGTTAAGCTATTTTGATTGGTTCGACTCTCGTTTGTTAATTCGAAACAAGGAGAACGACTAAATGCAACGGATTCAAAAATTTGTCGCGCCTTTCTAAAGTGCATCGCTGTTTTGAATATCCCAAACTGTTGTATTCTTGGTATTCTAACTCGTTAGGATAACCGTACGAGTAGTGTTAACTAGCTATGGGCAAAAGTACTAGCGCAAGAAGGATTAAAGTTTCCTGGAATAAATAAATATTTTCAATATCTTCTTAATTGGCGACTTACTTGATTTTCATTAGTTATTAGTTAGATTAACAAATTCTAATCTTTATTTTCCATGTAATTTTTAAAGTATGAATAGTCGTCGTTATTATAAAGTACGGCCGATTATTCCAGTCTTGGACGGAATAGGGTGTGGCTCTTCAGGTCGAAGACTATCCTCGTGTTCGGGTATAGGGGAATCTGAAGATGGAAAACTAATTTCAGTTTGTTCTGATGTTACTCCTACCGAATTCTTTTCGTATACCCCCTCTTCTCTTTTAATTTCGAAGGCTAACAATCGCTTGAACCAACGTTCTACAAGTTTTCTCCTATTATATACCCTTTACTTCAATAATTCCTTCTTGTTTTTGGCATTTAATATGAACAAAGGTTATATTTATAATGGTGCTCTCTGCGGAAACCAATATGGCTTTGAAAAACTTGCCCAAAGTCGAGCAGATAATTTCCTGCTAACAATGAGAGGAGAAATGCGAAAATCCGTAGGCGTCTTCAACTGTTGGAGTCACCGTAACCTGTTGTGATTCTTTGAACCGCGACAGAGTCAAAGGTTACAACAACGAACAGCCGTTTTAAATATTTACTATTCTTAATTATTATTTAAAGAAAGATAGGGGAAATCTATTTTTCTCGCGAACGATACTTTCCGTTAGCAACTTTCCCTCAAGGGCGGCTAGCATCCTTCTCTAACCACCAACATGGAAATTAACCAATTAACAGCAACGTCAATTTCCCTCACTTTCCGAACGAAGGTATCTCTCCACGAATCCGATGATCTCGTGTCCTTAGACACACCCCATTATAGTTTTCCTCTGCAGCATCATCGTGACGGAAAGTCACTCTCTCGTGAGGTCGCATTAGCGAGTTATATAGCGTCCTTACGCTCGGTGGATATTCTATGTTTTAACAAAGAGTTAGTTCAGTAATACTTGTACCGTAGACAGGGAAGTTGGGTACAACTTGGACTTTGGAAGAAAGCGCATTTTGTCATCCCGTTGACCGCGGATTCGTTATTGAACCTAGGATCATTGTCATTATCATCTCGAGTATCTACCACGGTCACTTGTCAAATTCTATAATACTCATATTTGTACTAGTAAATATCTTCTCTATTGCATAACAACAATGCCTAATCCAAATGAAGATTCTTTTCACGCCTCCAACCCTAATCATAATGTGAACCCGACATATATATATGTAATGGTAATATTTTAGAAATCAGGCGATCGATTCGTGAAAACTCAATCGATTTTCTATGTCTTCTTCCGCATCTCCTCAAATCAGTCAAAATAGCTGGAACTAGCGGATGGCAAAAAGATAAATTCGACAAAAACATCGTAAATCAATTTATCTTCGCTCGACTTTTTCGGCCTCCATCGACACAGTTTCCTGTACGAAATTCTCAACCGAAAGTGGAATAATCGCAACAAATGATACAATTCTCGTTGAAACTTATTCATTGTTCGGTTTGATTTTGTAAAGTTTCGGTGTATCACGTTCTCGTTCATCCCCATCGTATATTGCATGTGAGGTGTATATGTCGTTCGTGATAATAGTTGCTGCTGGCTGTATGGAGGCTGTCTGAGATAGGTTTGGCGGCCGGTGTTGATGTCACTGCTGGGGTACTGCTGTATTTTCTTCCTATTTAAGAATCGTGGAAGAAAAATCGGACTCCGGTCACCGGGATTCGAACCCTGGTTCTGAACGTTCGTAACCTAAGGCGCTGACCACTGCGTTGCCGTCGTGCGGTGTTAGTTAATGTCGAATGCCGCCACACATGTTCTATTATTGACTTTGACGCTGTGTTAGCTAAATCCAACACTGCTTTGACCAAGATTGCTTTTCAGTTCAAAAACTTGACACGGATCCTCCTTGCTCTTATTGGCGCATAATCCATCGATATATAGTTTATTTCGGATACCGATCAACATTGATACATGAAAAATAAGTTTTGCATAAGACTAGTTGCTATTATACATGTATTTAATGTCACTACATTAAAACCATTTCAAATCGTAGATGGAGCAAAGTGAGTAATAGCTAAGCAATATGGGTCTTGTTTCGATATAGATCAACAAAATTTAACGGAACTGTATTCACCGTCCTACCGATAGGTAGGTGAGCTTACTGATAATCAATTTCCAGGAGCGATTGCTGCTTTGCCAAACAATCTGGCAAATATACTCCTCGTCAAAAAAATAACCCAGGTGTGTTATCATTAATTTCTCAATGACGCATGTAAAGTTTTTCGTCTGCAACGTATAATATCAAAACATTATGAGCTCAGAATATGCGGTTCGTTGAAAATGATTAAAAATATTATGAGGTTTAGTGTGTAACAAAGAAATACTATTCCATAGTAAGGTCGAAATGATAACACACTTTGTTAATATGTTTAGAAATTACTCAGTAAGTATGTGGGACGGGGAAAAAATTAAACGAGTCTGAAAAAAAGCAAATACTTGAACTAAGATAGCAACAGTTATCAGTAGCAAAAATATCGAAAGTAATAAGATGAAGTCGTAGAGTAATACAAAGTTTCTTAAAAAATGTTGAAGATTATGGCAAAAAGAAAGGGCACGAGATCATCGGATTCGTGGAGCGATGCCTTAGTTCGGAAAGTGAGGGAAATGGACGTTGCTGTTAATGGGTTAATTTCTATGTTGGTAGGTGAAGAAGGATGCTAACTACCCTTGAGAGAGAGAGAGAGAGAGAGAGGGAGAGAGTTGCTAGCGGAAGCGTCGTACGTGAGAAAAGAAGTAGGCGATAGATTTAGAAGCTGCTAAGACTAAGACTATTTGTCATTTTGAAGAACCTCAGTTAAATAAATTCTAAGATTTATAGCGAGTCCTTAGGCTAGCCGGAAATATACTGTGAAGATGTATCGACATCTAGCCATCATCTTGTCCAAAGAATGTGGTCTTTGTGTAGCGAGCCACGGGACAGAATCCGTTGGAGTGTTTACTGTCGCGTGCCGCTGCTATATTTTTTCAAGGTTACTCTATACCTTTGTTTAGGTAAACGTTTATCCCTTGACCGCAGCTACGTTCGGCGGCTGGTTGTCGCCTCGAGGCCGAGCTCACTATCACAAGTCTCGAATAAATATAATCGGATTGAATGACAATTGTTTAATTACGGCTATGGTAGAATCTAGATTACAATATTACGGGATTTTCCCAAAGTTCCAAAGGAAGGCTCCATCTCCAACATATACATTATTGACAGCTTAGAATATCTCTGTGCATCAATGGTGTTCTGTACATTTATTGTCTCGGATATATTGTAAGAATACTTATAAATGCCAATATCAATTTTGTTTACGAATGAAATGGAATAAAAAATGAAGATTCCAATGTGAGATATAATGCCATATGTTCCGCCAATGCTTGATTGATAGGTGGTACTGGTAGTAATATCATGTGATGGTGTGAATATCCTGAAAGAAAAGAGTTATAAATCCTTTCCTTAAATAAACTTTACGATTTATCAAGGTAATTCCAGTGGCCGTACCTGTGAGATCGAGTACTTTACCATCAGATGTCTCTGCAAAACCAGTTCTCATTTACCTTCTATTATTATCTTTTTATTTATACTAATTAATACTAATTATCATTTTTATCAACATCTACTAGCTGTATACGATGGCCGGAGATAAGATCAAAGGCTGAAGTATATATAGAAATATATTTGTTTCCGCAGTACTGTACATTAACGAACTTTACAAAAATATTTCTTATTCGTTACATGTTGGTCGAGTTCCTTTCTATAGGTGATTGATTTCTGTTCTTTATTAATTTATGGGAATGCTCTTTTTAAGAAATATGAAGAATCCTACATACGCATGTACAAATAAAATTTAGTTCACAAATCAAATCGACTACTCCAAATTCACTCTCTCAACATTACAGCAATTATTACACATTACAATATAGCTAAAATAGATTACCTATTACACAGAATGCGATAACTCTTTTGCCCTTAATTACTCTCTTGTTTGTCACGTTACAAAAGAATGTTTCGGAAAAACATAATCGCATTTCAGGGGGAAATTAGGTTATAAGATCATCTCAAGGTCATATCTTCTGAGATTTTGCTAATAGTAACTTTTTTTTATCCGGAACAACATATTTTTTTGTTTATCATTAAAAGGAAGAGATCAAAGTGCATCCGACCTTCTCTCGTATAACGAGCTTGAAATGATCTGGCCGAAAATATCGCAAGCAAATGATTGAGGTGGTAGTTCGCAGAAAATGAATTACAGAAACGAAATAAACATTGTAATCGCACTATTTTATTATCCTAATGAGTGTTTAAGGTGTTGCCCTCCAAACTTAGTAGATACACTTATTTAGGCCTAAAACTAATGTGTCCAGCTCTCTCTCTCTCTCTCTCTCTCTCTCTCTCTCTCTCTCTCTCTCTATTATATCCGAGGATATATTTGTACAGATATGTTTACAAGAGTTGAGAATACGCATTTTCATATCTACAGCCTTTGTTGGAACATTTCTGTTACACAATATGTTTGGCCATGTACCTTAACACATTAAAATAATAAATAATACAGTTAAAGTGTTTATTTTTTTCCGTGAATATATTTTTCGTGAATCACTTATTTTATTAACATCCAAATTGGAAATTATCGTCGATGTTCTTACTAGATAACGAATGAAGAAATATAATGGTAATTACTTTTTCAACTCTATTTGGATTTCCGCGAATGTTTTACCTTTTGTCTCTGGGGTAACATGCAATATAATTGCTGTACAAACTGCGACGATTACAAAATACACAAAAAAAGGAAGCGAATGACCGTAATCCAAAGTTATTGCTATCCATATATAAAGTTTACTTCCTAATGTAGCAAGTAATCCGCTGATTACACCGACGAGACATGTGCTAATTGCTTTAATCTCAGTAGCAAAGATTTCCGACATTAGAATAATCTGTAAACATAATAAGCCACAATTGAAAGTGAAAATTAATATAAGAGACGATATAAATGGGATCCATGAAACCGATAGCACATCTGCGTGCATATATTCTTTCGAAAAGAAATAAGAACCGATCACGAAATTGCAGATTGCAGCGCTGACACCCGACGCAAGTATGAGCGGCTTGCGACCAAATTTGTCGACTAGCAAGGTTGTTATAAGAGCAGAAATAAGTTGTACTACACCAATTACAACATTTACGACATAATCTGACATTATATTATTTATTGATTTAAAAATCAATTGACCATACGTCAGAATCGTAAAGAAACCTCCAAAATGTTGCGTCACAGCAAACAGCATTATACTAAGAAATGCACGAAAATTTGCTTTCGACGTAAAGATATCTTTCAAATTTCCTCTTTTCGATGATTGCTTGTCCTTTTTTGAAAGGGAATCGACGATCGTTTGAAGCTCTTCAGAAACGTCACTTTTGCCCCGTAGTTTCTCCAAAACTTCTTCCGCTTCGTCTATTCTATTCCTCATTACGAAAAAGTACGGCGATTCTGGCATAAACCAGAATATGATTACAAACCCAATGTTAATGATCAGGAAAGCTCCTGCCATTGCAGATAATGAAAGATGCGGTGCAACTATGAAGGTTACAAGAATACCGATGTTATAGATGATAGTCGTCAGAGAACCTCCAGCGCCTCGCGTATCTGGTGATGATATTTCACCTATGTATATTGGAGCGACACAGATAAATAATCCTAGTGTTATTCCAGCCAGAAATCTTGCCACGTACAGTTCCTATAAGGAAAAATCTAAGAAGTTATTTCTGGATTATGATATAATGACGAAGAGAGAACAAAAAGAAAGAAATAGGGGTTAAAATTTAGTGGAACTGCAGAAAATCTAATTACCCTCTGATCTCGATGATTTTTGGATATGATGTAAAAATCGATATTCTGAATAAGATTTTCTTATATATATAAGGTGTGACTCGTTCAGTTTCAAAGATATTCGCGATAAACTGCTGATGCCACTATAGTGAATTCTGTCTATACTTGTGCATCTGTGGCAGCGTGTGCGTTAGTATCGGTTACCCGTTGCCGGCCGCTTATCTTCTGCTTATAAATTCTCGTCGATCAAGCTTAAAGGTTTAAAAGTATAACGTGCATATGTGAGGCTGTAAGAAACGTCTGTTAGAACTTATTGGTCGAGACGCTAGACTCGAAAGGATCACAAAATATTCTGGACCCTAGGCTCAGAAGAATGTAGTAGTAGCAAAGATTATTTGCCACAGGAAGGAAAAGCTGATTATTTTACCAGTACGAAAAAGCTGTGAGATTTATTTGAAGTGAATTGTATATAAGCTGAATGTGTTTGATGTAAAATGGTTCTGAGTTTGAAAGCGAAATAAGCTTGAAAATAAGTCTCAACGGACTGACTTGATAAACTGAGTCAATGAATTGGGTCAGTGAACTGTCTCAATGGACTGATTCAATGAACTGATTCAATAAACTGATTCAATGAACTGGGTCAATGAATTGTGTCAACTTGCCGGAGGAAAAGCTCTTACAACTCGTCTGAGAAACGATAGGGGACAAGACACGCGGGTTGGTTATCTGGTAATTTTCCTTCCGCAAGTGACCATCCCCACGTTACCGACTTTGCGGTTCGTGAGGGCTTACACGGGAATGTCGGCAACGCTTATGTAAAATAATAACAAATTAATTGTAAAAACACTACGCGAATGAATAATTGATATTATGTTACGAAAAGAACTTTCTTGAGTTGCAAGTTCTAACAGATGCTTTCTACAAACTCGCATGTGCTCGTAGAGCACGGAGCCTTCAAGCCAACCATCTTCGTTTATAAACAAAAGATAAGCGGCCAGCGGACGGTAACCAATACTAACGCATTCACTGCCACAAATGTACAACTATAGGCAGAATTTACTGTAGTGATACCGGCAATTCTTTTACGTTTAATTTTTATAATATAATATAATAATTTAATTTTTGGCGAATATATCAGAAATTAAGTACGTCCATCCCTTACATGTATAGGAAAATATTGTAACATATTGAGTTTCGTAATATATCAAAAAGTCATCCAAATCGGAGGATCGCTAGCCTTTCTACAGTTTCACCTTGGAATTCTATAATTAAAGCTGTTGTGTCTATGTGTATAAATAGACATTTCATTTTTAACATATATTAATATAGATATAGAGAATAATTATTCAATTTTGTTTCGTTTTGAATTTATAACCTTTTTTATAATATGAAAAATGATAATTTTAAAGTGCGAAAATAATTATTTTGAAAGCTATGCGTAAAGTTTATACCTTAAAACTGGAATTGTTGGACTTTATCTTGAAAGCTATTACATAAGATATTACATGATAAAAAAAATAAGTCAGAAATTGCACGTATTTCAAAAGCCAAAGTTTGACGAAAATAACTTTACGCAGCGAATCTAGGGGAAAATGTAGTAAGATGGCAATATTAAAGGGAAAGGAGCTCATAATAGTATAGAGATGTATAAAAAGTAAGCGTAAAAATCACAATAGCGTAATTGTACAACTCGGGGACTGTGGAGATTTCTGAAAAAATTGACATTGAGTATGATTTTCAAGGCCAAGGTTTTTTTATTGCAACGTATTCTACACATCACGAGGAACAAAATTTACAGAAACCACATATCGCAAATGAAACCTTCTCTCGGAAAGAAATGTTAAAGTTTCAATAATTCTCAGATGCGGGTAAAACTAAGTAGCAATAATAACATAGCCGCTAAAAACCGCATTGTCACGGAATGTCTTCTGCACGTAGTAATGGTTCTTTTGAGACTTTGGTTCTTTCATCGTGGTGAGTGGAATATGTAGCCATAAAAAAGAGTGTTGCCCTTGAAAATGCTCAAATGCTCAATTTTCCAAGAATTTTTTTTTACAGATCTCTAAAGATTCGGAGGTGTAAAATCACGCTGTGGTAATTTTTATATTTACTCTTTATATACTCTGTGTACAACTGTGTATAAATTTTGTGATCTATGTAGCATAGAGAAATACTTGTACAAAGTACTTTTATGGAGTTGGAGTATATATTATGTGTGTTATGTAAATCATTCTGAAATTTCATTAAAGATATGATAATATGTAAGATATGACTATCATGATTAATATTGGTACATTTTAAAACAAAGCTAAAATGTATTTAAAAATTACAAGATATTTATTACAAATATATAGTACACTTTGCAAAAGTTACAAAACTTTTGTATTCAGACGGACTATTTTTTATTATATATTTTATTATATGTTTAAGACGAGTATTGACACTGAATACTAATTTTATTATCGATTATCCTGTAACCTTTTATATGTCGGATTCGCATTATGATTAGGGTTGGTGTTAAGGGCGTGAAACGAATCTTCGTTATGGTTAGATCTTGTCGTTATGCAATAGAGAAGATATTGACTAATGCAAACATGATTGTTACAGACATCGACAAGTAACCGTGGTAATTAGATACTCGAGACGCCAGTGACAATGATTCTAGGTTCGATAACGAATCCACGGTCAACGGGATAACTCTTTATTAAACGTAAAATACTTTAACACACAAACACGTTTACTGGGACGCTCTGTATATATTGCTCAATGTGTAACTCTCCAAGGCGATCGCACCAAAAATAGACTGATGGAAACTTTTCTTCCTTTTCGATTGTGTTCGTTTGTTATACACTGGTCCGAAGCTTCGAGAAGGTTCCAATCGCCGTTGCTATGCAATCTCTGCTTGTAGTTTGATTGTTAATACAACGTGTGTGCCATTATATTGACACCTCCGAGGAAAAATGTCCATCCCGTGACCGCGGCTACGTTCAGCAACCAGTTGTGTCACCTCGAACCCAATCCCACTATCACAAGACTCGAACAAATACAATCGGATTGAATGACAATTGTTTAATTACGGCTATAGTAGAATCTAGATTACGTAATATTGTATTACGGGATTTTCCCACAGTTCCAAAGGGGAGGCTCCAGTGTCCTTCCATCCCCGACATATATATACGTATTTTCAATTTGACTTTAAATTTTACCAATATAATCACGTTAGTCAAGTTTCATTACAGCGCTATTAAAATTTCAAAGAGATTTAACACGTAACATGTTAATTTTGTATCGTATGTGTTCAAATATCTGGTATACATAATTTCACATTTGAAAACTTGCTAATTCGCTACCTTGGAGACGAGTGAGTGGCGAATGATGACTGCGTGGATATAGATTGACAATTCTGCCTGAGCAGCCGAGCTAAACGGACGTGTGAAACAGTGCTTCAGTGAAAGTGCGACAAGTGGAGAAAACAAAGTGACTAACGACAGCGCCCATCGCCAAATGGTGGAAAATCCAAAATGCAACAGCAAATACCACCAATAAAAATAACAAACAAAGGCGAAACATATTTCATAAACAGAGCTACAGATATGAAAAATCTAAATCAATCACTAAACGAAGATCAGAATTGCTCAGCTACAAAGGGAATAGAAATGGAAACTACACAAAAGAATGATGAAAATAAAATCAACAACGAACTATCATACCAAGATGAAAGCTGGAAGGTGGTAACTTCCAACAAAAAACGTAAAATAACAACAAGCACAAACGTTAGGAAAGCTGCAGAAGCAGAAAAGCAACAATGGCTACAAGAAATTACTCTCCGAAACTCCTTCAGCACACTGTCAGAAAAGAAAGAAATAGACCCAGCCGAAAAACCAATAACCCACATAGCCAAACCACCACCAATTTATATAGATGCCCAAATAATAGACCCCCTCATTGAACTACTGAACAACGCGGCAGGAAAAGAAAGCTACAGTATAAAACAACTAAAACTGTACCAGGTAAAAGTACAAAATAACACCTCAGAAATTTTTAGAAAAGTGACAAAAGCACTAAAAGAGAAAAACGCCGGGTATCACACTTACCAGATCAAAACCGAAAAAGAAACATACCGCAATATACGGTGTCAGCAATATGGACACACAAAATATTACTGCAACAGAAACCCGGCGTTCGTCAAATGCGTAGGAAAGGACCTAACAATAAACTGCCCATACATAGGAAAAATAAATGAAGTAAAATGCTAAAATTGTAATGGATACCACCCAGCTAGCTACAAAGGCTGTATAAGGTCAGAAAACAAATGTAACGTAAACTGTTTCCACCGCTTCGAAATAGGACATATAATAACTTTCACGCACAACAGGATAGCACAGAAACCGAGACAACACAAAATGAACAGCACGTAATGAACATTAACCACAGTAACACCAACACCTTTGTTAGCCGAAGCTACGCGCAAGTAATTAACCAATCACCACCCTTAGACAACCAAAATCAGAACAATAACAACAACGACGCTACAGAAATCAAGGAACTGCTCAAATAATCCATCAAAAACATCGAAATGCTAACAAATCACAGTCATGCTACAACTATTTACAAACATGCTAAGCAAAAAATAAAAACGGGCATGCTGAAAATAGCAGCCTGGAACTCAAACGGCCTGCAACAAAGGGTCCTAGAAACTAAAAAATTCCTGTATAACAACAATATCGACATACTACTTGTTTCAGAAACACACTTCACTACAAAAAGCTACATGAAAATACCGTACTACACCATATATGATACCAAACACCCCTCAGGAAAAGCACACGGAGGGACCGCAGTGATAATAAGAAACGACATAAAACACCACTTACACAGCCAAGTTAGTAAGGAATATATCCAAGCAACCACCGTTACAGTACAAGCTAGCGCCAATCATTTTCAGTTGTCAGCAGTATATGTACCGCCGCGACACAAAATTACAACACAAATGTGGGAAGAGTACTTTCAACACTTAGGTGACAAGTTTATTGCAGCGGGAGACTATAACTCGAAGCACACACTATGGGGATCAAGAATTACTTCACCTCGAGGTAGAACCCTGGAAAAACACATTAGAAACAATAACCTCAATATATTATCCACAGGAAGATCGACATACTGGCCGACAGACCTGAGCAAAATACCTGACCTACTCGATTTTGCAGTTACAAAGGGACTAAACGCAATTAAGCAAAAAATAGCACCCAGCCTAGAGCTTAGTTCCGATCATACACCCATAATAATTACATACAGAAACAAACCAATACTTTATAACAATCCAGATACACTATGCAATAAAACCACCAAATGGTAAACATTTAAAGAAATAATCGAGAGTAAGATCAACTGCAACATCCCATTAAAAACCCCCGAACATATTAAACAGGCAGTAACAACATTTACAGAAACTATTCAAGAAGCAGCATGTGCAACTACTATACCTGAAGCAACCAAAAGACAAACAAAAATAATTCCGCCAGACATCCTTGAAAGAATTAGAGAAAAAAGAAAAGCGAAAGCAAAATGGAAAAAGCATAGATCACGAGAAAACAAAAAGCACCTAAACAAACTTGCAAAGGAAATAAAGCACAATAATAACGAATTCACAAAGTTCATAGAGACACTCTCTGCACACGAGAACTCCAACTACTCCCTATGGAAAGCCACGAAAAAAATAAAGAGACAATACAAGCTAAAATTCTTAGAACAGTAGTAAACGTTAGAAACGAGGACATTCGGAAGGACCTGGGAATACCAACGGCCAAGGAGGAGATTACCAGATGCGCGGAAAGGTACAGAGAAAGAATAGCAGCACACCCAAACCGGCTGGCTGCGGAAACGATCAACACAACATGCATAGGAAGAAGACTGAAAAGGAAACACCCAGCAGATCTCACAAAGAATATAACCTAACAAACGCGAAGATGGTACCCCGCTGGGGGTAGCCACCCTCATGATAATCAAACAGCTAAAAAATTCTACGAAATGTCCAAATTGGACAAATTGTGAATGTAAAAAATTAAATAAATAAAAAAGTTCGCTATCTTATTATGTTCAGTAACTTCCGAGTACTACGATGAAGTATTTTTATGTAAAATAGTATATGGGAATAAACTACAAAAATATATATAAATATTTTTTATATGCATACTTAAGTATGTATATAAAATCGTCGTTTATTAAAATTAATGAACATCATTTTTTAATAAACATAATTTTTATTTATAATAATATTTAAGCTTATATATTATTTAAATAACATATTTGAAAAATATTTATTAAGGGAATATATTATCTTGTTTGGTTAAATTTTGTTTTGAAATAATTACGAGTTAGCTTGTTTGAATAAGTAAATGATTTTTCTTCGAATTATTTCATTTTTATTCGATCCTTCCGTATTATTTCAGTAATTTTGAGGTATGTACTCAAGGTTGATTTCTGAGGAATTACACTTATATATATTAACCGTCGCTTGGTATTTGTTTCACAGATATACGGACTACATATTATATTATATTACAATATTAATATTATATACTATATAATATTTGTAATGTACTTTTAGATGTTAGGAATATACTTGAGCCACGTTTTGGTTAGTTTTGATTTTGATTATGTTTGTACTTGGTTCATGTTAGATTTGAGAATGCAAATGTGTAAAAAAGCACTTTATTGCTAGGCATCGTGCATTTTATCGTGCATATTATCGTATATTTGACCAAATTATACTTATCGATCGCTTTCATTTCTAATAAAACATTTGAGCCTTTGCTAGATGTCGTCTGTAAATGAATTAACGCGGTACCACATAAGTTTTCAATTGTTGGAAATTTTATGTAGTGTTGAATGGAAGAGAAGAACGGGAAAACAGAAAAATGAAAAAGGGCGAGTGTTTCGTCCAAAGGTCGCTTAAAGGATACGCTAC
Source organism: Bombus lapidarius (assembly GCA_936014575.1). Classification (NCBI taxonomy): domain Eukaryota; kingdom Metazoa; phylum Arthropoda; class Insecta; order Hymenoptera; family Apidae; genus Bombus; species Bombus lapidarius. The sequence goes on from CAKXZU010000217.1 coordinate 62,930, forward strand.
GGCAGTCTAATACGACAGTTCCTTAGACATCTAACGAAAAGCATCACCTAAGAGTGGAGTCCTGCCCGGGCAACCGAGGCAAACAGACGTGTGCTCCGGAGTAGTGACTTGAGAATTATTTCAGCGTTAAGTAAAATTAGTGATTAGTGATAGTGAGGAGAAGCCCAACAATGCAAAAACAAATACCAGCAATTAAAATTGCAACTAAAGGAGAAAGATATTATATAAATAGGTCGGAAGATTTACCAGCCCCAAAGCAACAACAAGCTAATAGCAATCAAAATATGGACACAGAAGAAACTAAGGAGCAGCGAAGACAGGAGGAGTACAGTCAAGATAATGGAAAATATTATCAGGATGAAAATTGGAAGATACCAAAAAACAACAAAAAGCGTAAAATAATACCAGGCACAAGTGCCGCAGGAAACCCAGATACAGAAAAGCAGCGATGGCTGCAAGAATTACCGTTAAGAAATTCCTTTAGTTCATTAACAGAAGAAACAGACGTTGATCCGACAAACAAAGCCACAACCCACTCAAGTCATATTCCAAAACCACCACCGATATTTGTTGAGGCCCAAGTAATCGACCCACTTATTGAATTACTAAATAATATAGTCGGAAATGACAATTATATAATTAAACAAATAAAATTAGAGCAAGTAAAGATTCAAACAAGCACCCCTGATATCTATAGAAATGTGATAAAAGCATTAAAAGAAAAAAATGCTATATACCACACGTATCAGCTAAAAACGGAAAGAAGCTACAAGATAGTAATAAGAGGATTGCATCCGAAAATCAGTACAAAAAAGCTAAGTGATGAACTAACAAAAATTGGACATCCAACTAGAACAATAAATAATATTACAAGATATGATACAAAACAACCACTACCATTATTCCTAATAGAACTGGAACCAAGAAACAATAATAAGGAAATCTACGAAATCAAAAAAATCCTAAACACAATAGTAACTGTAGAACCACCACGCTACAAAAAAGATATACCGCAATGCATGCGGTGTCAACAATACGGTCATACAAAAAATTATTGTAACAGAAGCCCAGCATGTGTTAAATGTGCAGAAAATCATTTAACAGTACACTGCCCATACACAGGAAAAATAGAAGAAGCCAAGTGCTATAACTGCAATGGAAACCACCCAGCCAGCTACAAAGGATGTGTAATTAGAAAACAATTACAACGCAAACTGTTTCCACCACTTCGCAATAGAACAACCAATAACTACAAACCACAACAAGGTACAACGGAGAATGATACAACATTGATAGCACATAACGAAACAAACATTATAAGCGGAAACATTAATCACCAAGGTTACCGAAGCTACGCGCAAGTAACCCAAAACATTAGCCAAGCAACACTCAATCAGAATCAAAGCAAAAATATCGAAGATGTTTCAGAAATCAAAGAAATGCTAAAACAATCCATTAAAAGTACAGAGATGCTAGGAAAAATGGTAAGTGAATTAAACACAACACTAAGGCAACAAGTACAACAAACAACAATTATGTTACAACTACTCACAAACTTGCTAAATAAAAAATAGAGTGGAATATGCTGAAAATAGCAGCCTGGAACTCCAATGGCTTGCAACAGCGAGCCCACGAAACTAAAACATTCTTGTATAAAAATAATATTGATATACTATTGGTCTCAGAAACACATTTCACTCTAAAAAGTTACGTGAAAATACCGTACTACACCATCTACGACACCAAACACCCCTAAGGGAAAGCACATGGAGGAACTGCAGTAATAATTAAAAATGACATCAAGCATCACCTACATAGTCAAACAAATCAAGAACACCTACAAGCAACCACTGTCACAATACAAAGAAATGACAATTACTTTCAGATATCAGCAGTATATGCACCACCGAGACACAAAATGACGATTAAAAAATGGGAAGAGTACTTCCAATCCATAGGCGACAAATATATCGCAGCAGGAGACTTTAACGCAAAGCACACGTTATGGGGCTCGAGAATTAACACACCGAGAGGCAGAACACTAGAAAAATATATTAGAAATAGCAACCTCAACGTGCTATCTACAGGAAGACCAACGTACTGGCCGACAGACCTCAATAAAATACCTGACCTGTTGGATTTTGCAATAACAAAAGGATTAAATGTAAATAAACTAAAAATAACAACCAGCCTTGAGCTTAACTCCGACCACACACCAATTATATTAGAATATACAGGCAAACCACTACTTTATAACAAGTCAGAGTCGCTTTGCAATAAAACCACCAATTGGCAAATTTTTAAAGAGCTAATCGAAAACAAAATCAACTGCAATATCCCATTGAAAACACCTGAACACATTGAGCAGGCAGTAGCAACTCTAACAGAAATAATACAGGAAGCAGCGTGGGCAACCACCACCTATAAGTTAAATAGCAGGCAAACAAAAATTATACCGCAGGACATCCTAGATAAAATTAGGGAAAAAAGAAGAGCGAAATCAAAATGGCAAAAACAGAGAACACGAGAAAACAAGAAAAACTTAAATAAACTTACAAAGGAATTAAAGAATAAAATAAGGGAACTTCACAATAGCGAATTCTCAAAATTCATCGAATCACTATCCGCGCATGAGAATACCAACTACTCCCTATGGAAAGTCACCAACAAAGCGAAGAAAACAATAAAATCAATCCCAGCAATCAAAAAAATGGACAACTCATGGGCCAGAAGTAACGAAGAGCAGGCAAAAGAATTTTCGAAGCACTTGCAAAATACATTTTCACCGTGGGAAATTAATAACAGCATTGCCGGAGGGCAAACACATGAAGAAGTGGAAAATGCCAACAACACAATTGACAAACGCTGCACCATACTCAGCACAACAGCGCAAGAAGTTACAAACTTAATAAAGACAACAAAGACAAGTAAAGCACCAGGATTTGACTTGATCAATGGAAAAATCCTAAAAAACCTCCCCCCAAAGGCAATAAGACTAACAACGATAATATTTAACGCAATTCTAAGAATACAGTATTTTCCTGCGCAATGGAAAATAGCACAGATCGTAATGTTACCCAAACCAAACAAAAACCCACATTTAACTGCATCTTACAGGCCAATATCATTGCTACCTGCGTTTTCCAAACTACTTGAAAAAATAATATATAACCGCCTAAAACCAACAATAGAAAAAGAAAAACTAATACCGGACCATCAATTTGGATTCAGGAATAAACACTCCACAATAGAACAAATGCATAGACTGGTCAATGAAATTTTGCAGCCATTGGAAACAAAACAATATTGCACGGCACTATTTATTGACATCGAAAAAGCATTTGACAAAGTTAACCATGAAAAACTTCTTCAAACTGACAAAAAGCAATTTCCAGAACAAATCTACAAATTACTTAAATCTTACTTAAACAATAGAACCTTTGTAGTAAAAATAAATGACGCATATTCTGAAATTAAGGATATCAAGGCAGGAGTACCGCAAGGAAGCGTCCTAGGACCAATATTATACACACTCTATACAGCAGACATACCAACAACTGTCAACAGCAAAACTCTAACGTTCGCGGACGATACGGTCTTACTAGTGAGGCACGCAAATCCAGAAACGGCTGCCGCACTATTACAAGAACACATTACAAAAATAGAAAAGTGGCTGCAAAGTAAACAAATAAAAGTGAACACCAGTAAGTGCAATCACATAACATTTACGCTTAGAAAAGGAAAAACACCAGACATCCAACTAAATGGCGCCCACATAGCGCAAACAAAGTATGTCAAATATCTAGGAATACAATTAGACACACGCCTTACATGGAAGCATCACATAAAATCAATAACAAGCAGAATACGTGAAAAAAGGAAGCAGATGTACTGGTTAATCAATAGAAAATCTAAATTAAGCCTAATGAATAAATTATATATATACAAAACAATAATCAAACCAATCTGGACATACGGAGTTCCACTATGGGGGATGGCAGCAATGAGTCACATAAATAAAATAGAAACAGAGCAGGCAAAAGTCTTAAGAACAATAGTTAACGCTCCATGATACGTCAGAAATGAAGACATACGAAAAGATTTAAAAATTCCAACAGTTAAAGAGGAAATCGCCAGATGTGCAAAAAAGTATAAAGAAAGACTTGAAACACACCCAAACCAGCTGGTTGCTGAAACGAATAAAACAATAATAGAAAGAAGACTGAAGAAGAAGCACCCTGCAGACCTCATAACACAACAATAAACAACCTGGAAGATGGAGTCCCGCTGGGGGTAACCATCCACATGCTATATTTATCCAATATTAAACTATAACATTTTACCAAATGTCCTAATGGACAAATTGTAAAATAAACAATAAATAAATAAAAAAAAAAAAAAAAAAAAAAAAAAAAAAAAAAAAAAAAAAAAAAAAAAAAAACCTAAGAGTGACACGCCGATTTTTATGAAATTTCATAAATTCTTGTAAAGTATAAATAATAATGGTACCAAATACATTGGGCACGTACAGTACACGAAATCTCCATAGTTCCACTAAAAGTTTTACTTCTTCTGTGGTTATTGATTCAGTTTTGAACAGCTCCCGACTGTAATGGCTAAAGTCATCATTTCATATTTGTATTCTTTATCATTGTTTCTTGATTGCTATGTCTTGTTCTAATTAGTAATGTAACATTTGATTATATTGCAAATGTGATCGAAATTCCCATAGTTACAATTTTCTTTCTTACCATCTTTGGCTGTATAAGTAGCGAGAGCGCATTTGGAAAAGTATTAGTTTTGTTATATTTTAATTAAATAGAGTATATTTTTAGGTTATTTTAGTTTATTTTAAATATCCCAAGAGATATTTTGCTAAATAAAGAGGACAGGGCTAAAATTATGGCGTACAAGGATACAGGACCTTCATAAAGAAATTGCCCTTAGAATAATGAGATTACATCATTTCATAAATAATTTTACTAAATTATTAGGTGATCCTATGAAGAAAAGTACCAAAAGAGCGAAAATGGAAAGCTTACATGAAGTCACATTTCGTTAATGTTGCGAAATGCAACAAAGGAGAATCTAACAGTGAGTCAAATACGAGCAGCTTAAAATCTACCGGTTAATAAAAGGCGTTTGCAATAAATTTTGCGAAACATTAAACGATTCATATAGAACAAAATTTCGGAAACACCCCTGACGCAATATCGTAAACAAGCAAGTCTCGCATTTGCGAAATATCATATGACTTGGGAAGAAAAGTAGAAAAATGTAATTCTTTCGGACGAAAAAGAGTTTAACCATGACGGACCAGATGGCTTTAAATTTTATTGTCATGATTTAACTATTATGGTATAGGCTGCATTTATCTACATCGCAAAAACTCTAATGCGTTGGATATTAACAAAAATGAATTCCAAGAGACATAGAACTCGTAGAACATGTTTCATTCCGTTTGTGAAAGACATGGATTATGAAGACTGTATGTTAGAGCAAGACAATGGAACCATTCATAATTGGAAATTGAATAAAGAATATTTTCAAACGAAAAATAAGCAGTGGCCCATGTATCCTCCTGATCCACTAATATTCCCTAATTGAAATCCTTCGGGGAATATTAGCTCCCAAAATATACGCAAATAAAACGCAGTATGCTAAATTCTAGATCTTAAGGGTGGCATAAGACCAGCGTATGCTACGATAGAAATCGTGACTCTACAAATTTTAATCGAAAGTATGAAAGAAAGAAATTTTGAAGTTATCCACAGAAATGAGTAAATAAATGTTTATTAACATGTAATTTTTAAACAAAACATTTTGTTCTATAGATTAAATATAGTATTATATTAAATTGAATTATGGATATTTTACCCCATCCTCTTACTGCAAATATACATACATTTTTCAAGAATTGTGTACATAAAGACATATATTTACCTTATAATTGTTCAGTTGTCCTTTTTATCACTCTAATATTACATATCGCATACAATATTGCGGGGAACTATGGAAATTTCACGTATTGTATTTTTGTTAAGACAATCACATTTTTTGGTAAAAATGAAACTTGGAACTCCTAGACATAGAGTAATTGTATCAGTTAAAATTCTATCTTTATGAACGAAAAACATAGATGTGTAAACAAATTTTTTAAAAATTCATTTGTTTAGATAATATTTTAAAAATTATAACCTTTTTATTAATTCCTCTTTTAAATATTTATCGATTTTCACAAACATTTGTATATGTGAACTACAAACTTATACTCGAAATAAATCAGAATTTTGATTCTTTTTGCAAATTAACGAATATGATTGTTATTTCAAAATGGACAAACAAAATGTTACTAGTTGGTTTGTGTATCATTCGGGATAGTAAATGTAATCAATGTGTCTGTTTCTAGCGTGATAAAAACGGATAGTATTAAATACTGAAAAAGAAGAAATGAATTTGATATAACGAATTAATATTTTTTGATCAATACATATGGTGAATTATAAATACACGTCATATTTCAGAAGGTTTATCTACACAAAAATAAAATAAGTACAAATCTTATATGTTCCTACATACCTTAATTTTCGAGTTATGCACGATTAAAGAAGATGTTCAAAGTGTCCGCTTTGTGCATCAACATCATCTAGGTACTGCGCGCCGTAACATTGAGCTCCGTACTTGCTCGAAAATACTATTCTCCGAATAGTTCCAAATTTGTATTTTGTATCTGTTTCAGCAGATCATGTACGTTATTCGTTTGCATCGAATACACAATAGATTTTAAACGATTCCAAAAACAAAAACCTAATGGATCTATATCACAGTGGCCATGCAATGGGTCCATCTTACCCTGTTTATCAGCTTGCGAAGATGCTGTTAAAGAAAGCTTTAAAAAGAAAACGAGGTGAAAACTTCGAACATTTTTTGTAATCATTTATAACTCGAAAACTCAAATAAGTAGGACGTACGAGTATATTCATATGACGCCTTTTACATATTTTAATATGCAAATTCACTCACTGTTGTATGGACATGACTCATCCTCTAATACAACTTACCCAAATAGACGTTGCGATAGTAATTAAACTCCAACTGACTAAGAGCGGTAAAGCACTAAACAACAGAGTATTTTTTCTGCCAAACTTATCAACGATAAAAATATTAATTGGTGGCGCTAACATATGTCCAACAGCCACAACTGCCACCAACGTAGAAATAGATGATGCTGTGACTGGAATAGGCGAGTCTTCGGACATTAATATTACAATACTTGGTGAATTCCATCCTACGACGAATCCAATGCAACCACTCATAATGGAACCTGACAGATTCATGTACGTAATGTACATGTACGGTATATGTATCAATAAGAAAAAGTAATTCGACAATATTATTATAGATCATTATTATAGATATTATATAATCAAAAATACAACTTTAACCTGCTGCGTTTTTTTTTAGTTACTTTCTGTCCAATGTTATTTTTTTATCGCTAACAGATTTCTTAAGATTTAAGAAAAAATTGTAACTATAAAGAATAACTGTCAGTGGAATGTGTAATTTTTCATTTCAGGTCTTTGGTAGATCTTTTTCTTTAGAATTTAAAAAAATATCGAAGAGAAAAATAATTTTATAATTACATGTCAAAATAGCCAAATATTCCCAAGTTTTTGAGCCATCTGGTGATGTATATTTCCTTCCGTCTGCATCAATACCCATCTTTGCAATATTATATTTCATACACTTCGAGAATAAATTACGCAACGGATGTTAACCTGCAACTGAGTCAAACGAACTAAACGTGTTTCATCACATTATTTAATCAACGTGAGAGACAACAACTTGCTACCAAAAAATGCAAACAGACATAAATCCTGCTTATCGTGTTTGTAATAGCAAACTGTCATATTTGAAAAAAGGAACACGCATTCGCTGTAGACAGTATTATTTCCTCTTACGATGGTACGTGGATCCGTAATCCTCAAATAAGAGTTTGCGTCACGCAATCTTGATAAGAAATGTTATCAGCTTATATCAAATTATTTAGATATAAACATATACATTTTCCGTGAACACGATAAATTTTCCGTGATAAATTACCGCGGCGATAATTTGTTAATAGTTTCTGTTCACTAGTAATTTTAAAATTTTATTGAAATAATATATATGTATAGTTGAAACCATTGTTACTTATAAATCAAAATATCTTAACATAAGTTTGTACAATTTAATTAATGCACCTGCAACATATTCGTTTCGAATGAACAGCGTTACTCTGCAAACACAGTAACAGATAAGATTGAAATCTGCATGATCTAACTCCACATAATCCTGAAGCACAGTTAACAACTATTACTTCCCTATTTTACATTTTTCGAAATCAGAAATTTCTAAAAAAGTATAATAAAAGATAAAGACTCAACAATCTGTCAATATAATCATAGTGAAAACGGCAAGGATGTGATTCTATGTGAAAAAATAAATTTAATATAAAATCAAACTTCTTCATATGACACTTTGTTTCCAAAAAAGTTGGGTTTGAAAATTTCGTAAATACTAGATATATGTAAGCTGGACTAATACCTGACTAGCTAAGAATGAATAGTTAGCAGGATTCGATTTTATAATAGATACAGAAATAAGTTAAGAGTATATTTTTTCATTTTTACATTTTTACATCAGCACGTGATTAGGGAGACCAATTTTCGAAGGCCAATTTGCCGAACAGTACTTTTTCAATGCGGTGCTAACGGAATCGGCTTCCTGCTCGTATTTGATTCAGTTTTGACCGTTCGCGGAGAGACGCGATCGTGAGGAAACACGTCAACGGGAGTCGTAAATTCCCGTTACGATTAGATAATCGACGCCACGAAATGATCGATCCCCTTATTTCTGTTACGATAATAGGGGTGGTTCAAATGAGTTTGCCCTGATTTAACACATATAAATTAATGTTTATTCCAACAACTTATTGACCAAAGAGATATAAATTGATAAGGTATAATTGAGTTTCCATTGATAGCCAAAGTTACAATGTGTAGTACACGACGTATGTTTAGATGATGATGGTTTAAAGAATGCATAAGGATAACTTTCTGTGAAGATGATGCTGTGGAGGAAAGCTTGCGATGGTTCTAACGCATGGGACCATCGGATTTGTTTTTTTTATTATTTATTGAAATTTTACAATTTGTCCATTTGGGACATTTGGTAAAATATTATAGCTTAAATATACATAGCATGTGGATGGTTACCCCCAGCGGGGTACCATCTTCGTGTTTATTAGATTATATCCTTTGTGAGATCTGCTGGGTGTTTCCTTTTTAGTCTTCTTTATATGCTTGCGTTGATCGTTTCCGCAGCCAGTCGGGTTGGATGTGTTGCTATTCTTAATCTGTACCTTTCCGCGCATCTGCTAATTTCCTCCTTGACCGTTGGTATTCCCAGGTCCTTCCGAATATCCTCATTTCTAATGTACCATGGGGCGTTTACTATTGTTCTAAGAATTTTTGCTTGTAATGTCTCTATTTTGTTTATATGGCTCATTGCTGCTGTCCTCCAAAGTGGTATCCCGTATGTCCAGATTGGTTTTATTATTGTTTTGTATATTTTTAATATATTTTCTATGCTTAGTTTGGATTTTCGATTTGTTAGCCAATGCATTTGTCTCCTTGTTGTCTGTATTTTGTCTATTATTGATTTAATATGCTACTTCCATGTGAGTTGCGTATCTATGTGGAGTCCTAGATATTTGACTTGTCTTGTTTGTGTTATGTGCGTGCCGTTCAGTAGGATGTTTGGTGGCATCTGTTTTCGCAATGTGAATGTAATATGGTTGCATTTGTTGGGGTTTGCTTTTATTTGTTTAACTTGCAGCCACTTTTCTATTTTTGTGATGTGTTCTTGTAGTAATGTGACTGCTGTTTCTGGGTAAGTGTGCCTGACTAGCACAGCTGTATCGTCCGCGAATGTCAGTATTTTGCTATTGGTAGTTGTTGGTATGTTGGCCGTGTATAATGTGTATAGTATTGGTCCTAGGACGCTTCCTTGCGGAACCCCTGCCTTGATGTCTTTAACTTCAGAGTATGTGTCCTTGATTTTTATTACGAATGTTCTGCTGCTTAAGTAGTATTTTATTAATTGGAATATTTGCTCCGGGAATTGTTTTCTGATTGTCTATAGCAGGCTTTCGTGGTGTATTTTGTCATATGCTTTCTCGATGTCCATAAAGAGGACTGTTCAGTATTGTTTGTTTTCTAATACTAGTATTATTTCATTAATGAGCCTGTGCATTTGCTCTATCGTGGAATGTTTGTTTCTGAATCCAAATTGCTGATCTGGTATTAATTTTTCGTTCTCTATTATTGGTTTTAGGCGGACGTATATTATTTTTTCTAGTATTTTGGAAAACACAGGAAGTAGCGATAAGTAGGTCTGTAAGATGCTGTTTGGTGTGGGTCTTTGCCTGGTTTAGGTAGCATTATGATCTGTGCTAGTTTCCATAATTTAGGATGGTATTGGATTCTTAGTATTGCATTGTATATTATTGTCATTAGTCGTATCGCTTTTGGCGGAAGGTTTTTCAAGATTTTACCATTGATTAGGTCGATTCCTGGTACTTTATTGTTTTTTGTTTTTTCGATTATATTTCTAATTTCTTGTGCTGTTGTTTTAGGTATGGTGTATTGCTTGCCAGTTGAGGTACTAGTGGTTGGCGCATCCTCGTCCGTATGACAATTGAGGTTGCTGTTGTTGATATTATGTGGTGTAAATGTGTTGCATAGGTGGTTGGAAAATTCTTCAGCTTGCTATTCGTTGCTTCTTGTCCATGTGTTATCTGCTTTTCTGATTGCTGGGGTTAGTTTTATTGGGTTCTTTATTTTTTTCGTGGCTTTCCATAGGGAGTAGTTGGAGTTCTCATGTGCAGAGAGTGTCTCTATGAACTTTGTGATTTCGTTATTATTGTGCTCTTTTATTTTGTTTTTTATTTCCTTTGCAAGTTTGTTTAGGTGTTTTTTGTTTTCTCGTGATCTATGTTTTTGCCATCTTGCTTTCCCTTTTCTTTTTTCTCTAATTTTTTCAAGGATGTCTGGCGAAATTATTTTTATTTGTGTTTTGGTTGCTTCAGGTATAGTGGTTGCCCATGCTGCTTCTTGAATAGTTTCTGTAAATGTTGTTACTGCCTGTTCAATGTGTTCGAGTGTTCTTAATGGGATATTGCAGTTGATCTTACTCTCGATTATTTCTTTAAATGTCTGCCATTTGGTGGTTTTATTGCATTGTGTATCTGGATTGTTATAAACTATTGGTTTGTTTCTGTTCTGTGATCTGTTGTGTTTGCTGTCTGAGAACTGCATTTTTCTCGCTTATCGAGAGCTGCTTTTTGTTAGCATTTCGGTGTTATTGATGGATTGCTTGAGTAGTTCTTTGATTTCTGTAGCGTCGTTGTTGCTATAGCTCTGGTTTTGGTTTTCTATGTGTGCTGATTGGTTGGTTACTTGCGCGTAGCTTCGCCTACCAAAGGTGTTGGAGTTGTTGTGGTTATTGTTCGTAGCGTGATGTACATTTTGTGGATTGATGCTTGCTATCAATGTTGTGTCACTTGCTAAATAAAAAATAGAGTGGAACATGCTGAAAATAGCAGCCACGAAACTAAAACATTCTTGTATAAAAATAATATTGATATACTACTGGTCTCAGAAACACATTTCACTTTAAAAAGTTACGTGAAAATACCGTACTACACCATCTACGACTCCAAACACCCCTCAGGTAAAGCACATGGAGGAACTGCAGTAATAATTAAAAATGACATCAAGCATCACCTACATAGTCAAACAAATCAAGAACACCTACAAGCAACCACTGTCACAATACAAACCAATGACAATTACTTTCAGATATCAGCAGTATATGCACCACCGAGACACAAAATGACGATTAAAAAATGGGAAGAGTACTTCCAATCCATAGGCGACAAATATATCGCAGCAGGAGACTTTAATGCAAAGCACACGTTATGGGGCTCGAGAATTAACACACCGAGAGGCAGAACACTAGAAAAATATATTAGAAATAGCAACCTCAACGTGCTATCTACAGGAAGACCAACGTACTGGCCGACAGACCTCAATAAAATACCTGACCTGTTGGATTTTGCAATAACAAAAGGATTAAATGTAAATAAATTAAAAATAACAACCAGCCTTGAGCTTAACTCCGACCACACACCAATTATATTAGAATATACAGGCAAACCACTACTTTATAACAAGTCAGAGTCGCTTTGCAATAAAACCACCAATTGGCAAATTTTTAAAGAGCTAATCGAAAACAAAATCAATTGCAATATCCCATTGAAAACACCTGAACACATTGAGCAGGCAGTAGCAACTCTAACAGAAATAATACAGGAAGCAGCGTGGGCAACCACCACTTATAAGTTAAATAGCAGGCAAACAAAAATTATTCCGCAGGACATCCTAGATAAAATTAGGGAAAAAAGAAAAGCGAAATCAAAATGGCAAAAACAGAGAACACGAGAAAACAAGAAAAACTTAAATAAACTTACAAAGGAATTAAAGAATAAAATAAGGGAACTTCACAATAGCGAATTCTCAAAATTCATCGAATCACTATCCGCGCATGAGAATACCAACTACTCCCTATAGAAAGTCACCAACAAAACGAAGAAAACAATAAAATCAATCCCAGCAATCAGAAAAATGAACAACTCATGGGCCAGAAGTAACGAAGAGCAGGCAAAAGAATTTTCGAAGCACTTACCAAATACATTTTCACCGTGTGAAATTAATAACAGCATTCCCGGAGGGCAAACACATGAAGAAGTGGAAAATGCCAACAACACAATTGACAAACGCTGCACCATACTCAGCACAACAGCGCAAGAAGTTACAAACTTAATAAGGACAACAAAGACAAGTAAAGCACCAGGATTTGACTTGATCAATGGAAAAATCCTAAAAAACCTCCCCCCAAAGGCAATAAGACTAACAACGATAATATTCAACGCAATTCTAAGAATACAGTATTTTCCTGCGCTATGGAAAATAGCACAGATCGTAATGTTATCCAAACCAAACAAAAACCCACATTTAACTGCATCTTACAGGCCAATATCATTACTACCTGCGTTTTCCAAACTACTTGAAAAAATAATATATAACCGCCTAAAACCAACAATAGAAAAAGAAAAATTAATACCGGATCATCAATTTGGATTCAGGAATAAACACTCCACAATAGAACAAATGCATAGACTGGTCAATGAAATTTTGCAGCCATTGGAAACAAAACAATATTGCACGGCACTATTTATTGACATCGAAAAAGCATTTGACAAAGTTAACCATGAAAAACTTCTTCAAACTGACAAAAAGCAATTTCCAGAACAAATCTACAAATTACTTAAATCTTACTTAAACAATAGAACCTTTGTAGTAAAAATAAATGACGCATATTCTGAAATTAAGGATATCAAGGCAGGAGTACCGCAAGGAAGCGTCCTAGGACCAATATTATACACATTCTATACAGCAGACATATCAACAACTGTCAACAGGAAAACTCTAACGTTCGCGGACGATACGGTCTTATTAGCGAGACACGCAAATCCAGAAACGGCTGCCGCACTACTGCAAGAACACATTATAAAAATAGAAAAGTGGATGCAAAACAGACAAATAAAAGTGAACACCAGTAAGTGCAATCACATAACATTTACGCTTAGAAAAGGAAAAACACCAGACATCCAACTAAATGGCGCCCACATAGCGCAAACAAAGTATGTCAAATATCTAGGAATACAATTAGACACACGCCTTACATGGAAGCATCACATAAAATCAATAACAAGCAGAATACGTGAAAAAAGGAAGCAGATGTACTGGTTAATCAATAGAAAATCTAAATTAAGCCTAATGAATAAATTATATATATACAAAACAATAATCAAACCAATCTGGACATACGGAGTTCCACTATGGGGGATGGCAGCAATGAGTCACATAAATAAAATAGAAACAGAGCAGGCAAAAGTCTTAAGAACAATAGTTAACGCTCCATGATACGTCAGAAATGAAGACATACGAAAAGATTTAAAAATTCCAACAGTTAAAGAGGAAATCGCCAGATATGCAAAAAAGTATTAAAGAAAGACTTGAAACACACCCAAACCAGCTGGTTGCTGAAACGAATGAAACAATAATAGAAAGAAGACTGAAGAAGAAGCACCCTGCAGACCTCATAATACAATAATTAACAACCTGGAAGATGGAGTCCCGCTGGGGGTAACCATCCACATGCTGTATTTATCCAATATTAAACTATAACATTTTACCAAATGTCCTAATGGACAAATTGTAAAATAAACAATAAATAAATAAAAAAAAAAAACTATTTTTTTTGCAGATTCAAAGGAGCTTGGCTCGAATTCCGTGGCAGAATTTTTTTTATAACAAGTTTACTTCTAAATTAAATATATACAATGTTATTATGTGAAAATTTAAAACAAATATATTTAAGAACTAAAGGGTGTGTTAGATCATATTTTATATTTTCAATTAAAAATTTCATTAGATATGTAAATAATTTCCATTTATTCCTTGCATAAATATTTATATCGCTTGTTATTATAATCGTTTACAAAATTGAGATTGGTTAACATTTTTTTCAATTAACAAATATATAGGATAATCTGAAAGATAATAATAGAAATTTTAATGGCACGTTATAATTAATCTATATTTGTTATTGGTTGTTTGACCAAATGTATCTATTATACAATAGAAGTGAAAGCGAGCTGAAGCATAAATTTAGCACTTAATTTTGTTATTCTATGTATAACGAATTTGTGTTCGTTATCATTCGACAATTATTATTTATGAACTGTAATAAGTACATCTGTTATCGACTGACACGACTGGTCGACTAATACATGTGTAGCAGCATACCCCGCACCAGTTGTAGAGAAGAAAATAATGACATCCGAAAATTTAATTTATTGTGCCTCATTAATCTATTGTAGCATATCGAAAACCACCTCATGGAATTTTCGAGTAGAAAGGATTAATGTTTCCTCTAATCCTTTGCATCCATAAACAATTAATAAATGCACACATACATATAAACATACAAACTTTATGTATGTACTGCGATCGTCCCCTTCGCGAGTGCCCGCGGAAAGATCACATACGCATAGCGAGTATCCAAACTGTTCACAGAAAAGTCGTAATAAAGATAACAATCATTTTATATTACAGTAAATGTTCAGTATAGCCTCTGTGTTCTTTACAAACAATTTTACAACGCGCACTCTATACAGTACACACAGTACACACACCACACACCCAAATCACGTGCGTTGGAATTAAATCAAAAAGATTAAAAAAAATACTAAGAATATAAAAATAAAGCAACTAAAAAGTTCAAAGAACTAAAAATGTCAAAAAAAAGGTGTAGAAAGAAAGTACAAAAAAATCTGCAATAAACTCCAACTTTATGTCTATACAATTCTCCTAATTTTCTTTTTTCTTTTTTTTCTTTGGTTGTCGAAATAATTCTGTCCTTCCAGAATAGTTTTACTTTCCTACCCAGTTTCTAAAATCACTAAAACACGTTGTGTAACAAGGTAATAAAGGAGAGTTCATTCAGAAAAAAAATTTATGATATTCTTCGTCAACGCTTTCGTTTTCTTCATATAATTTTATGGAAAGTAACCAGGGACAATTACGACATCTGAGGTGTGCGGCACATATAACAGCCTGCCCACTAGATATGCTGATTTAAAAATGGTTAGAACTGCCTTGCAAAGTCAGTATCATTTCGGCAACGATAAATACAATTTTTCATTTGACTGTACACTAATTTGTGTTATTACACATTACTCCATCAAATGATACCTTAATTAATTCTTCGAATATAATTTAAATAAACTTTTTCGTAACAACTTTTGGTTTCTCCATTTTTATGTCATATGTATGTAATATGGTACGAATATGTTATTATTATATTCGGATATTTGTGATTTAATGATGATTTATTTACAATGAATGGATTGTACAAATGTTGATTAGACAGAAGAACGATGGTTGTTTAACATGAATTAGTCATAATAACGCGCTATAATGTAGACAACTCTCGCCCAACGGATCCAACGTTCCCTCTCATGCGGACCACACTCTCTCGACAACGCTAGCAACACTATCTCGACAACGCAACTCGCACTCTCTGACTTCTCGGTTGACACCCTTCGACTTCTTAACTAAAACTGATTGCTCTCGCATGTCTTTTGTCTTCCCGTAGACCCACCACAGATGTGTTCCGAGACCGCTCGTGGCCAAAGCCACGTAGACCTTTTCTATGAAACTATTCAATTGAAGGACCAACGACACATTGATGGGCCTGACGGCGCCTCGGCTCTCGCGACATTGTTTATGGTTCATTCGATATCTCTTAGGCCCTTTTCCACAATACTACATGTATGCATGTGAATATTGTAATATACAGTGGTTAGTAATTTATGTGGGAAATGTGTTCATGCAAGACACTGTTCGACCACATTTAGTAGTACCTCAAGAATACTTGATGCATATGTGATTTTTCTGTGAATATCCGTGGATGGAACGATTGCGATGAGTGTATGAAATCTGTATAAACATTGTTTATATGTGCTATTATTTATTAGTTATCATTCATATTTATTAGTCATCATAGTTATGCCATGGAGGCAAAGGATCAGCGGAAACATTAGTCTTCTTCACACGAAAACTCCATGGGACAGTTTTCGTTACGCTGCTATGGATTTTAATCCTTAGAGTGCTAAGGACGCATATATGCGTTTGTCAATTTTTCCGAGCACCTAAGCAGAAGTAATACTATTACGTTTGTGTGAGATAAATATAAATGCATTTCAATGTTAATGCCGCGTTCGAAGAAACTGTCTTTTCTTTTTTTTTTTTTTATTTAATACTTTGCATTCACAATTTGTCCAATTTGGACATTTGGTAGAATAATCGTGCCGACACAACACAACTATCAAGAAGAAAATGTGTTGTTTGTGTGAAAAATAAGAGAAGGAACGACAGAAAATGCGATGTCGGATTATGTATCGATAATTGTTTTGAAATTTTTCACGCACAACTGAATTATTAACTTGTGTTATATTTACTAAATTTAGTTTTCTAGTTTATTGTTTTCTAGTTTACTACCGAAATTCTAGTTTATTGTAAATTTCAATGTTTATAATAAATAATTAATACTAAAAAATAACGCTCTTGAATCATTTAATCTCGTGCAAAAGAATTACTATAACTTATTACGATTTGCGCTTTGAATAGTCAATCAACAGAGTTCAGTATAGCGAAAAAGTATTCAGTCCACAGCGATCGTCAGCGCTGGCAGCGTGCCGTCCGTACGGATGGCATAGTCTCCGAGTATTCAGCACTCTAAGGGTTAACCCTTATATAAGTAGGTTTAATATTTAATCTACGATTTTTCTTACAAAACCTCGCACAGGATGATTTACGTCTTCGAATACCATAATCTTCTTTTCTACTACTTGTACGAGGTAAGTTACTGCCCACGTATCGTTCGATTTGAGGATCCCTGTTCATATCGCTGCTTAGGCTGACCTACCTTCGTTCGTGTAAAGAGGTTTGCTCGCGTACAGGGATATTTCGTCTAATTTTTAATTGTTAATAACTAAAAAATGAAGTCGAAAATGCAGTTTTTATTTTTGTATTTTATCTTATTTTAATTTCACAAATCACCCCTTAAATTACCTACGCCTGTTGCCGAACATCCTGTATAAGTATATTTATTTTTTTTATGCATGTTTGCCAACTTCTTCAGGACGGCTTGACCAATCAGTATGATTACTTTTCTATCTCACAGGGAATACTCTTCCGCTGGTCTTGCCATAAACCTTTTTTGCATTTGCTTTTCAGGAAGAATATTTTTTGCAGAAATCGAATTTTTATGTATATTTGTCGATTGCTCGGACTGGATTAAGCTATCAGGGTGAAACCTTTTATATCTCGTAAAGGTAGTCCTCTGATGAGTTCTGTTTGCAAAATCTCTTCCTTTGTAACTATCGTTATGGAAAACTATCTAGTATTCGGCGATCTCATTATTTCATTGTGTTTAATCGTTCACTAGCTCGTCACTGGAAGCAATGGAAGTGACCAATTTTGTTTACAGAATTGTTTATAGAAACGTACTTTGTCCGATTCTGTACATAAGCTTGTCATTCAAAGCTAGTTTGATTCATTTCTTTTATTATTAATTCCTAGTTTCAGGAATACTTGTGTTCAGGAAGAGTGGTTGTAGGGAATAAGTTTCAGTTATTCCTTTGCGAAAGAAGTTATCGTAATCTTTGCATTTCTGCAAGTAATCTTTTATCATATGGTTTATTCAGATTTGGCTCTTTGCAAACTTCTTTTTGTTAAGGTCACCTACAGTCCTATTTATTGTAGCTCCTTGCGATTTATGTACTGTCCAGCTTAGGATATGCGGTGACATTTTTTGCTTTACATCCCCTTTATTTTCCGCTGCCTAAAAATGTTGCTTCTAATGGATTAGCCGTCCAATTTCACTACAATAGAATGAAAAATGCGCAAATTATTGCATTTTACATTTAAGAAAAAGACATCTTCACGCCTTTTACTAATTTATAACCTAAATATCCTTATATAATAATAAGTATCGTTTTAAAGATAATTTTATTAATTAAAATTTTTTACTAAAACCCGTTTGCGTACGACGAATAGACTCTAAGATATAAAGCGAAATGTAAAAAAAAGATCGATATTTCTTTAAAACACACCAGAGCAAAATTGTTTCAAAGTCGCTTATTTCGTTCTAAATATTGTTCCGAACCAGATTCTTTAAAAACATTTCAACTATCAATTTGTTCCTAAATAAATGTTAATTCGATTGGGCTATCTATCGAGAGCTAATGTTTGCCTCGTTTATCGACATCTCGGAAGGTATAAACACGATAATATGCCACCTGAGCCACCACGGCCACCAGCACATCTAGTGCTTACCGGCACTTACTGATAAGCGTTTCCTATCTTCATTTCCTATCTTCTCACCCCATCAACTTCATATTCCATATACATCTTATCCATATTCGTTTTAGCCTTCACTATGATCAATTTATCCGTCTACACTACACTCTTTTTATTATAGAAATTACAGATATTGAATTGTTTACAACGAGATTTAAGACAGGTTTAAAGGCTACGTATTTTTTGTAGATCTAGCATCATATTGAGTAAGATGTGTTTGAGAACAACAAAAATGTGTTAATAATCCTCTTTTAATCTAATCAAAATTTAATGTTATCATTGTACAATATATTCATTCATTCTTTCGTGAGGAATCCAGAGACGCGCTATTAAGATAAGGCCTTATCGCTTCTAGTAAATGCCAAATATACTAAGGCAAACCTGCACTTCTTCATTCACGTCGTGTAACCGCTTGACACGCTGTTCACACCATTGCTTAAGCTGATCTCTCTTCGTTCGTGTAAGGAGATCTGCTCGCGTTGCAGGATATTTTGGTCGATTTTTAATTACCAATAACTAAAAAACAAAGCCGAAGACGCAATTTTTTGTTCTTGATTTTCGTCTTCTTTCAGCGTCAAGATTGATCTCTTAAATTATATTGAAACAGTAGCTAAAATATATGTCGGAGATGAAAGAACACCGGAGCCTTCCTTTGGAACTTTGGGAAAATCCCGTAATATTGTAATCTAGATTCTACCATAGCCGTAATTAAACAATTGTCATTCAATCCGATTGTATTTATTCGAGATTTGTAACGGTGAGCTTGGGCTCGAGGCGACAATCGGTCGCCAACGTAGCCGCCGTCAAGGGATGAACGTTTGTCTAACAAAGGTATGAAGTAATAGTATAGCTCTCCTTAAAAGAAATAGTTGTAGCGATACTTGACAGTAGACATTCCAACGATCTCTGTCCCATGGCTCGCCACACGCAGACCCTATTCTCTGGGTAAGATGATTGCCAGATGTCGATGCGTCTCCGCAGTGCATGTTCAGCTAGCCTGAGGACCCGTTATAAATCTTAAGATTTAATTAACTAAAGTCCTTCAAACGGACAAACAGTCCCAACTACGGGAAGATAGGGGAAACCTACTTTCTCATCAACGACGCTTCCCGCTAGCAACTTTTCCTCAAGGGCGGCTAGCATTCTTTTCTAACCACCGATATGGAAATTGACCAATTAACAGCAACGTCAATTTCCCTCACCTTCCGAACGAAGGCATCGCTCCACGAATCCGATGATCTCGTGCCCTTAGACACACCCCGTCATAGTTTTCCTCTGTGGCATCATCGCGACGAAAAGTCACTTCTTTTGTGCGATCTCATTGACGAGAAAGAAGAACGTCTTTACGATCAGTGGATATTTCACGCTTGCTAACCAAGAGTCGGACTTAGAGTTTGTGAGAACATACATCTATTATCCCGTTGACCGCGGATTCGTTATCGAACACAGGATCATTGTCATTAGCGTCTCGAGTATCTAATTACCACAGTTACTTGTCGATATCTGTAACAATCATATTTGCTCTAGTCAATATCTTCTCTATTGCATAACGACGATGTCTAATCACAACGAAGATTCGTTTCACGCCCTTAACCCCAACCCTAATTATAACGCCAACCCGACATATATATGTCGGAGATGTAGGGACATCGGGCCTTTCTTTTGGAATTTTGGAAAGGACCCCAATACTTGGGCTCGAGGTGACACAACTGGTCGCTGAACGTAGCCACGGTCACGGGATGAACGTTTTTACCTGACAGAAGAAGTACCGATATTGAGGGGCATGCTGTATAAACAAACAAGCCCCGGCCAGGAGCAATGTCAGCTCTACGCGGGTCTGCCTAGTAACGGCGCCTGGAATTTGTTGATATCCCTGATCAATATGTAATTGACAAATGTGATCGTGACAGTCTTTTATTGTGATCTCCTTGGAGAGAGTTTACTGATATCGTGTGGTCAGTCAGAACGTAACCGAGCGTCACAGCTAACGTAATGACGTTATGTCTCAGGAAAAATATAATCTATTGTATAAAGAGTTTTCCCCGTTGACCGTGGATTCGTTTGAACCCAAGAATATTGTTAACAGCGTTCGTTAAACTTTGTAAAAGTCATATTTATACGTGTAAATATAACTTCTGTTGGGCAAAACGATGGCAAATTCAAATGAAGAATTGATACATGCCCAAAATTCTAATGTAAACCCGACATATATAATATCGACTATTATAGATTTTATCATTGGTTTTATATAGAACTATAAATTGGGAAATAATGTTGCAGAATCCATCCATCACTTTTATTCCTTTTAAATAGTTCACAACTAATTATAAGTATAATTGTAATTGTATTTATAATAACACTTATGAGTTCATAAAACATTTAACATTATTGGAACGACTCCTTGTAGTTAATAGTGACTTCAATCACTAATGACACGATTTCGACGATTTTCGAATGATATTATATACCGGCGACATAACTTTAATGATTATTTTGTAATTTTAAAACGACTTTGATGACCTCTGTTGATATTAAACTGATACATGCAAATTTGGCGAGTGCATCGAAGCAAATTAATTAAATTAATATTCTATAATTTACGGGTTCAATAGCAAAACTTTCCAGGTGTGTACTTTGTTGCAGCAAATTTCGTGGGCATCTCCGCGATTCGGGCAACCGAGGCAAACAGACGTGTGCTCCGGAGTAGTGATTTGAGAATTATCTCAGTACTAAGTAAAATTAGTGATTAGTGATAGTGAGGAGAAGCCCAACAATGCAACAACAAATACCAGCAATTAAAATTGCAACTAAAGGAGAAAGATATTATATAAATAGGTCGGAAGATTTACCAGCCCCAAAGCAACAACAACAAGTTAATAGCAATCAAAATATGGACACAGAAGAAACTAAGGAGCAGCGAAGACAGGAGGAGTACAGTCAAGAAAATGAAAAACATTATCAGGATGAAAACTGGAAGATACCAAAAAACAACAAAAAGCGTAAAATAATTCCAGGCACAAGTGCCGCAGTAAACCCAGATACAGAAAAGCAGCGATGGCTGCAAGAATTACCGTTAAGAAATTCCTTCAGTTCATTAACAGAAGAAACGGACGTTGATCCGACAAACAAAGCCACAACCCACTCAAGTCATATTACAAAACCGCCACCGATATTTGTTGAGGCCCAAGTAATCGACCCACTTATTGAATTACTAAATAATATAGTCGGAAATGACAATTATATAATTAAACAAATAAAATTAGACCAAGTAAAGATTCAAACAAACACTCCTGATATTTATAGAAATGTGATAAAAGCATTAAAAGAAAAAAATGCTATATACCACACGTATCAGTTAAAAACGGAAAGAAGCTACAAGATAGTTATAAGAGGATTGCATCCGAAAATCAGTACAAAAAAGCTAAGTGATGAACTAACAAAAATTGGACATCAAACTAGAACAATAAATAATATTACAAGATATGATACAAAACAACCATTACCATTATTCCTAATAGAACTGGAACCAAGAAACAATAATAAGGAAATCTACGAAATCAAAAAAATCCTAAACACAATAGTAACTGTAGAACCACCACGCTATAAAAAAGATATACCGCAATGCATGCGGTGTCAACAATACGGTCATACAAAAAATTATTGTAACAGAAGCCCGGCATGTGTTAAATGTGCAGAAAATCATTTAACAGTACACTGCCCATACACAGGAAAAATAGAAGAAGCCAAGTGCTATAACTGCAATGGAAACCACCCAGCCAGCTACAAAGGATGTGTAATTAGGAAACAATTACAACGCAAACTGTTTCCACCATTTCGCAATAGATCAACCAATAACTACAAACCTCAACAAGGTACAACGGAGAATGATACAACATTGATAGCACATAACGAAACAAACATTATAAGCGGAAACATTAATCACCAAGGTTACCGAAGCTATGCGCAAGTAACCCAAAACATTAGACAAGCAACACTCAATCAGAATCAAAGCAAAAATATCGAAGATGTTTCAGAAATCAAAGAAATGCTAAAACAATCCATTAAAAGTACAGAGATGCTAGGAAAAATGGTAAGTGAATTAAACACAACACTAAGGCAACAAGTACAACAAACAACAATTATGTTACAACTACTCACAAACTTGCTAAATAAAAAATAGAGTGGAACATGCTGAAAATAGCAGCCTGGAACTCCAATGGCTTGCAACAGCGAGCCCACGAAACTAAAACATTCTTGTATAAAAATAATATTGATATACTACTGGTCTCAGAAACACATTTCACTCTAAAAAGTTACGTGAAAATACCGTACTACACCATCTACGACACCAAACACCCCTCAGGTAAAGCACATGGAGGAACTGCAGTAATAATTAAAAATGACATCAAGCATCACCTACATAGTCAAACAAATCAAGAACACCTACAAGCAACCACTGTCACAATACAAACAAATGACAATTACTTTCAGATATCAGCAGTATATGTACCACCGAGACACAAAATGACGATTAAAAAATGGGAAGAGTACTTCCAATTCATAGGCGACAAATATATCGCAGCAGGAGACTTTAATGCAAAGCACACGTTATGGGGCTCGAGAATTAACACACCGAGAGGCAGAACACTAGAAAAATATATTAGAAATAGCAACCTCAACGTGCTATCTACAGGAAGACCAACGTACTGGCCGACAGATCTCAATAAAACACCTGACCTGTTGGATTAACAAAGTTGCAATAACAAAAGGATTAAATGTAAATAAATTAAAAATAACAACCAGCCTTGAGCTTAACTCCGACCACACACCAATTATATTAGAATATACAGGCAAACCACTACTTTATAACAAGTCAGAGTCGCTTTGCAATAAAACCACCAATTGGCAAATTTTTAAAGAGCTAATCGAAAACAAAATCAATTGCAATATCCCATTGAAAACACCTGAACACATTGAGCAGGCAGTAGCAACTCTAACAGAAATAATACAGGAAGCAGCGTGGGCAACCACCACCTATGAATCAAATAGCAGGAAATCAAAAATTATTCCACAGGACATCCTAGATAAAATCAGGGAAAAAAGAAAAGCGAAATCAAAATGGCAAAAACAGAGAACACGAGAAAACAAGAAAAACTTAAATAAACTTACAAAGGAATTAAAGAATAAAATAAGGGAACTTCACAATAGCGAATTCTCAAAATTCATCGAATCACTATCCGCGCATGAGAATACCAACTACTCCCTATGGAAAGTCACCAACAAAGCGAAGAAAACAATAAAATCAATCCCAGCAATCAAAAAAATGGACAACTCATGGGCCAGAATGTAACGAAGAGCAGGCAAAAGAATTTTCGAAGCACTTGCAAAATACATTTTCACCGTGGGAAATTAATAACAGCATTCCCGGAGGGCAAACACATGAAGAAGTGGAAAATGCCAACAACGCAATTGACAAACGCTGCACCATACTCAGCACAACAGCGCAAGAAGTAACAAACTTAATAAGGACAACAAAGACAAGTAAAGCACCAGGATTTGACTTGATCAATGGAAAAATCCTAAAAAACCTCCCCCCAAAGGCAATAAGACTAACAACGATAATATTCAACGCAATTCTAAGAATACAGTATTTTCCTGCGCTATGGAAAATAGCACAGATCGTAATGTTACCCAAACCAAACAAAAACCCACATTTAACTGCATCTTACAGGCCAATATCATTACTACCTGCGTTTTCCAAACTACTTGAAAAAATAATATATAACCGCCTAAAACCAACAATAGAAAAAGAAAAACTAATACCGGATCATCAGGAATAAACACTCCACAATAGAACAAATGCATAGACTGGTCAATGAAATTTTGCAGGCATTGGAAACAAAACAATATTGCACGGCACTATTTATTGACATCGAAAAAGCATTTGACATAGTTAACCATGAAAAACTTCTTCAAACTATCAAAAAGCAATTTCCAGAACAAATCTACAAATTACTTAAATCTTACTTAAACAATAGAACCTTTGTAGTAAAAATAAATGACGCATATTCTGAAATTAAGGATATCAAGGCAGGAGTACCGCAAGGAAGCGTCCTAGGACCAATATTATACACATTCTATACAGCAGACATATCAACAACTGTCAACAGCAAAACTCTAACGTTCGCGGACGATACGGTCTTATTAGCGAGACACGCAAATCCAGAAACGGCTGCCGCACTACTGCAAGAACACATTATAAAAATAGAAAAGTGGCTGCAAAGTAAACAAATAAAAGCGAACACCAGTAAGTGCAATCACATAACTTTTACGCTTAGAAAAGGAAAAACACCAGACATCCAACTAAATGGCGCCCACATAGCGCAAACAAAGTATGTCAAATATCTAGGAATACAATTAGACACACGCCTTACATGGAAGCATCGCATAAAATCAATAACAAACAGAATACGTGAAAAAATGAAGCAGATGTACTGGTTAACCAATAGAAAATCTAAATTAAGCATAATGAATAAACTAAATATATACAAAACAATAATCAAACCAATCTGGACATACGGAGTCCCACTATGGGGGATGGCAGCAATGAGTCACATAAATAAAATAGAAACAGAGCAGGCAAAAATGTTAAGAACAATAGTTAACGCTCCATGGTACGTCAGAAATGAAGACATACGAAAAGATTTAAAAATTCCAACAGTTAAGGAGGAAATCGCCAGATATGCAAAAAAGTATTAAAGAAAGACTTGAAACACACCCAAACCAGCTGGTTGCTGAAACGAATAAAACAATAATAGAAAGAAGACTGAAGAAGAAGCACCCTGCAGACCTCATAATACAACAATAAACAACCTGGAAGATGGAGTACCGCTGGGGGTAACCATCCACATGCTATATTTATCCAATATTAAATTATAATATTTTACCAAATGTCCTAATGGACAAATTGTAAAATAAACAATAAATAAAAAAAAAATCTCCGCGATTTATCGCAACGTAGTTACGCATGGAGTATTGCTTGAATATTGACTTGAAATGAAAAACAGTTTTTTCTTTTCTTTTGTTCCTTTTTTTTTTTCTTTCTTTGTCTCTGTTTGATAACGTTGATCTCAAGCATCTCGTTGATAACGACCGCGTTATCAATGATATATACCGCTTATGTTAAAATAACACGATGAATATCAGCCCATTTGTCGACTCAATAAACAATATACCGAAAAAATCACCGCGATAGCATTTCCATTATAGTCGATACAGTATCGTGCAGAGATCTCATTCTGGTATATGCGGCAATACTAGCCATTATATGTTATCAATTAAAACGAATTTCAAACTAGTTCCTCCAATCGATCATTACTCCGAATCTCTTCCATTGATATCGAATGCAAACATTCATGGTAAAATTGTTCGTATTTCTAACAACTATTTGCATGTATGGTTAATTCTACAGGAATAGGAACTTTTTGTGGCTCTCACTTTCTAACATTCTTAAAAATGTTAAATTCCATTATATTTGTATTATATTTGGAATATATTAACTACAACTTCATAGCCAAGTTATGAAGAACTATGAATTTAACTTATTTATATCCAAAAATTACCTTTTATACATGCATACACTTCTAACTAGTTAAAATTATAGATGCGTTGACAATCACCTGTTATAGCCAATCAACTTTCCAGTTCCTTGATTCGCATTATATTTCAACTTTATTGTTTTTACTAAGTTTTATAATGTAACACAAATATAGCAGAATTGCATAATAATTTTCTTGAGAACTTTTAACATTTAACCTCAAAATCCGCAGTCACCTCTCAAGCAATATGATAGTAGTCCAGTATCCAAGAACTTGACAAAAGTACACGTCGATTATATTTATATTACATGCACACTTAAAGAATGTCTTGCATTATTTAAGTAAAGTCATCATTTAGTCATGAGCATTAGAAAATAAAGTGTACAATTTATTTATTTTAGTTTACAGCAGAGAGAGAAAAGGAATAAATAGTTATTAGTTTTAAAAATTAAATAATTTCCTTTTTTAAGTTTAAACTCATTTATGATTTATAAGTATTGGTTGTTTTTTTAATCTAATATTTTTTTCTCTTTCAAGGTTAACTAACAATTATAGTTAGTTTGTTTATAATCTAGGTGATTACAAATTACTATTGATATATGATGTTGAATGTTTAAATTTTGTAAATAATCCTTGAGGAAAATAATTCTTGTTTAACTAATTTTTGGCGATAAAAAGCATGAGAAAACGTTAGTTCGTTCAGGTAGAAAGTCTTAAATACTGTTGATTACTGAATATCTGATATTGTATTTGTATTGATATCTGTATTTATGAGAAATTTTGAAGATAAAAAAATACACAGAGTTTTACGGTATATATAAAATATTTCGTTCTTTTTTTTACATAAAAACTAAAGAATTACTTCCGGAATAGAATGAGAAAAGGGCAGATTTCATGAATATGCGGAACATTCATTCTCGATTCGCGATTAAAGTAATGGAACGGGGAAAAGTGAAATTGCGGAACGAATTTGTTAAAAGTTGGTCGTTCGCGCTTCAAGCAAGACAATCGGCGACGCGACGTTCAAAGAGAGACGTTTCAATAAACAGCCGTAACTGCGTTACAGAGACTTTAAAATCAAAGGTCCTCGGTTGGAAACTCGCTAACCCGGTCGTATTTATAATAATTACAATGAATGATGCACCATAATAGCGTTGCAGCGGCAATAGTACAACTCAAAGTTACTTTACGATATTATAACTAGTGGGAGTTGTAAAGCCTCCAACTGATAATGTTTTAACTCAATAGAGAACATTGTTAACTTCTCCAGAAGAATAAAGCTAACAGGCCAAACCGACGAATTAAAAGTGGTACATTTGAAATAATCGTTACCTTGCTTTCTCTTTCTGTTTTTGCCAGGTTTAGCTGTGAAAATTATTGAATATCTTTAATTAGCTAGCTAATTACGACGATGTACGTGCCTGTATTGATTAACGTCGTCGTTATATTTTGTTTCGAAATTTATTCAATAACATTGAAAAATAACTAATCTGTTGCGAGACTAAATGCCTCGAATGCTATTAGAAATATGTATGCTATATTTTTAAACATTAACATATTTGATGTTCGGAATTTGTAAAAGTAATTATGTATATCGATATGTTTTATCGGTGCAAATAGACTCAATGAAAGAGCAAACGATGCGTGTCAACTTTTATGTATCGCACGCAACGAATTAAAGCGTGTTCACATGAAAAACAAGTAAACGACAGGGGAAAGATTGAATTTTATTTTCGGCACGATGAAATAACAAAAATTACTAACGCGTTTTATTAGTTATCGCGTATCCATGAGATATTTCAATTCTCCGGAGTACTTTGATCACAGATGGAAAAATTGTATTTGTCGCGGTTGTGTCTTCAAATAATTTAGATTTCGCTTTGATCTGGCAAAATAATTGTAAAAAATAATAATTGTAAAAAATAATTTACGTAATTGAAAAATGAAAGTTGAAGTAGAAATCCATGATAATTGTCACTAATGGAAACCGTGGTAAAAACTGTTGCATTTAATTGTTTATTAATGAACAATTGAACTGTTTCGAGCTAGTAGACCGAAAATACGCATAATATTAAATAACAAATTACAAAACACATTTCAAGTTAAGGTATAAAATATAACAAAAGTAATGATGAGCATTGCTTCATTCACGTACAGTGCAATCATTGTTCGCTCAATTTCCCTCAATGGACTCGTAAATCAAAAAATGTCTACAATAGAACTCCATTGGTCTGAACTCGTCGGGCATCAAAAAGTTCGTATAATAAGAATTCGCCAATGAAATAAAATGAAGTGACAAATTTATAGTAAAATAATTACAAAATCTTAAGTAAATATAATTATAAAATACTAGTAAAAAACATTCAATTTATAATGAATATCAGCAGATGTTCTGACACTTACAGCTGATCGATTAATCCTCGCAATAAACGGAACTTCGCGTATATCCTTTTATGTGCCACACTTCAACAGAAACTGTTTGAACAAGATCGAGCCTAGAGTGCATCAGTATTCTGAAACGTTTCCCTATCGTATAAGAGAACAGTATGGTATGAATCATTAAAACTTCCCGAACCAAGCTTCCCTACTGTGTCAAACGAAAGAAGTTCAGAGATATATTTCCTCAGAACGGTAGTTTTCTCTCGATCTCAATTTTTAATTTTCTCTCGGGTTTCTGTTTTTCTGTCCCAACCTCGGTCAGCATAACTAAGCGATATTGTCAGGGAGATGTCGACCACAATGGAAAGTTAACTGATAAATAACGGCTAATGTATTAGTCACATTGACGTTTACTAGAATTTAAGAGGTACTTAGACCGGTTTCCTTCCGGAGGGAAGCCAGATTTCTCCGAATTTTGTTGAAGCGTTTCCCGTTTGACGCGCTCGACGCACCCGTCGCCCAGATTTTTGCCGCCTCCCTGTCAACAACGTTGTATGATTGTTTCCTCATCTTGGGGAGCTGATTGCTCCATCAGCGGAATAGGTAATCTCGATGAACGAGTCTAAATTAAGAAGAAGATTGCTGCGTGCGATTTCGCGATAACTAAACCAAGTTTCGATCGATGGAAGTTCAAAGAGAAGAGTACTCAAAGGAATAAACGCATCATCGCGAAAACGCGGATGATTCACTGATGGGATGGATAGTGTGTGGTGGTAGGCAACCCAGAAGCAATAAAAGACGGAGAACGCAGGGCGAATTATCGGGGCCGACGATGTGAAAATGCGCGCCGACGGCTGTGCGGTGATCCGCATCCGGTGATTATCCATCAAACTGGTCGCCGCACTGGTCCAACGTAAAAGTGGGAACTTCATTCCCAGCAAGAATACTAATTCCTCGCGCGTTTCTTCAGAAACGTATTTTCCCACGCCACTCATTATCGTCGCCTCACTTTTCAAATGCTCGTTTAATTTGGTCTGATGTCATAAATATTTGTGATTCAAGATTTGAGCCGAATATATTCCCGATCAGGAAAACCAATATACTCCCACCGATGGAATCAATCACTGAATCTTTGGAAATGCACCAGTGAACGTACTCCGCTCCGTAACCGTCCTAATAAATAATAGAATAAAAGCTGATTAAGAATTGCGGTTTAAAGCAAGGCAATAAAGTACATGTATAAAGTGATATAACTGCAATTGAATCTTAACTCTTACAGAACCGAACTTTTTAAACCTGTAAAAATAATTGTTCTTAACTGTTAATAATAGAAATACATCTTCTTGAGCGTTTTTAACCAGTTAGCTGTTTTTGATGAGTATACTTGTCATGAAGAAATGGGAATATTTTGTGTTATGAGGAGTATACTCGTTATACGTAAAAAGTTATAATTTGCTGTTTAGATTGCAATTTAGCAATTGCAGTAAATTGCAGTAATAAAATCAAAAAATAAAACAGTCATTTCATTATGACTAATTCTATATTATAACAGCCACAGATACTCAGTGTTTAACGAATATATTCGTCATCGCTTACTTTTTACGATACATTTTAGGTACACACTTTTCAAAGAGGTCGCAACCGCTAACTGATTAAGATGATATAAAATAATAAAATGTAGGTGTGTGAGGTTTATGTGTAGAGGATGGTTGGTCAGTGAGGTTTAATGGACGAGATTACTCGTTGTTGAAACCGTCGAATATATTTAAAATAATAAATTAATGTACAGCCTGTATACGTTGAGTCGTTAGTACAAAGTATAAGTCGCAAAATAAAAGCGCGGATAAATACTAGTTAATGCTCGTCGCGTAACTCGGTAGTAGATACTCATGATAACGCTTGGATCGCTCGTCGGTACAGAGAGATGCTCGTAGATACTCGAAGATACTGTACTCTTTTCGGTTGCGTCGGTTTATTTATACTGGTCGGGGGAGAGTCGGAAAATTCAAATTCGTCTTTATTCGACGGTTGCATGTAGCGGCGACATTGTTTTTTCCGGAATTTATTTATCACTACGTTTCATGCGTCAAGGCTGTGTCAATGTCCCAAGGCGAAACAAGAGCATGAATCGCTCTCAATTCGTGTCGTCCTTTGACTCCTGTGCCGCTACAGATGTTACGATCTGGTCTTGATCTTCGGTGTTCGTAACCGTTATGTGTTACTCTAGATGTCGAATTTTAGATTTCTCGAGTTATATTTATGTCAAAACGATGGTTGTTGCCACCACCATATTTGCAACAAATAGTTATTAACTATATCGATTAATTCGACTTTCATTTGTTATTTTTTAAACAAGGCAAATGACTGAATGGAATGATTTCAGAAACTTGTCGTACTCTACTAGATAGCGACACTATTCCGAATATCCCAGGAGGTTGTGCTCTAATTACTTCCGCGACAACCGAATTTCCAAACTGTTGTATCCTTGATGTTTTAATTCGTTAATGTAACCGTATGAGTAGCGTTAACTAGCGTATGAATGCAACTGATAAAAAAAATTCCACGTTTCAGCTTATCCGCTATGTGCAAGAGTACTAGCACAGGAAGGACTAAAGTTTTCTTGGAATAAATAAATATTTCTGATATCGTCTTAATTGTTGACAATAATATTCAATGAATAATTTTATTGAAATCGTACATGTCAGTCATACATGAAGTGGTATAAGTTCGAAATCGAAAAAGAAAATGTTCCAATGTTAATTTCTCACCTTGCTTATACGTATGGTCGATCGCACTTTTGGAATATCGTACTGAGTTAGCATAATTGTTGGAAGACTGAATTGACAACTAAACAACTGAACTCTTAACAAACTTTTACCTGAACTGCGGTTTGACAAAATTTCAACTGGACTCTTATAAATTTTAACGGAACTGCTTGAACTTTTAACTGAACTGAACTCTTTCAAATTTTGAACTGAACTGCAAGACTCTCTCAACAAAACTTCGACTGACTGGATTGGACTTTATAACTAAACTGAATGACTGACTCAATAATTAAAAACTGACTTTAACTGACTGACTTTTAACTAAAAACCAATTGATTGAACTATTCTTTGACAATTTTTACTGAACTGTTACAAAATTTTTACTGAACTCCCTGTATGTAAATGGCTACACTTATTTATGATGAGACTATCATGGCCAAATGTCACGTGACGGATTATTTCATGATAGCGCAGAGTTTTGGTACGTGATTTCTTCTGCGGACGCTGGAATCTTTGGTTCTACTGATGTCCTTTCAGAAATGTTAGTGTTTCAGCTGATGTAGTTTTCGTGAAAATATTATTAAAGTTGCCCTTTTTTATAAGTCCTTGTTGCTGCATCCTTCATGCAGTATTAGTTTCTGCTGATGGCAGGTCGTACTCCGCTAAACACGTGGTCACCTTGTTGATGCCGATATTTCATACTTTGGCGTGGGTCAGTTTGTTTGCTGCTGCAGATACTGTGTGAGAGGATCGCAGCATCTCAGCTTCTATTATCTGCTTATTGTACTGTGTATTGTGGTGGGATGGCGCGCGCAATGCGGCGCGTATCAGTGGACATATTATTGTTCTTTGTTTCTATTTCGATATTCTTAGATTTTAATTATGTTCAACAATAATTTTGTGTACTTGTTTATTGATTTATTACGATATTAAAGTATTTGTACGTGCTATATTTCTTATTTCAGTTAAGTTTTGTGTTTTTAATTCCATTTGCTTTTCCGATACCCTTTTATCGAGGAGAAGTACATTTAACTTTTGTTGTATGTTGCGTATAGTATATAGTATATCGAGTATGAAAGTATTGATTTTAAATTTTAATATTTTAAGAATTTGTTAAATCCGAAAATATTAATTTTAGTAATTAGAGAGTAAAGAATATTTTGAGGTTATGTGTTACGTTAACGTACCATATACCGTATACCGGTTATGCATCGGGCAACGAGGCTCGTTTAACCAGTCAAAGATTGTCAGAATAGAATAGAATTCCTGCGTCGAACAGGGGTGAGTTCGATTGTATTTAAGTTATGTTCGCTCGTTATGTGTCTCGATTTTTGATAATGCAGCCTCTTTTAACCAATCAAGATTCATCGTCTTGTGGCGGCACTCGACAGCACAAATACCGCCATTTCGACACTAAGACCGGACGACGATGGCGCAGTGATTAGCGACATAGGTAGCGACGAACGTTCGGGACTCGGATTCGAATCCTGTCGTCGCAGTCCGATATTTTTCTTCCACGGTACTTAAATAGGAAGAAAATACGACAGTACCCTAGCAAGCGACATCTACCGCCAAGAGCTATCACAATTAACATGACATATCCGCCTCAGTCTGATAACCCATAGCCGTGGGTTATGACAACATCTCTCTTGAAATACGATAGTCTTTCCTAACGGATTAATTAAAGCAAAGCGAGAATCTTGTGACACGCACGGAACTCTTCTCCATGCAACGTTCTCCTTTTTCTTTTCCTTCTTTGAGCGATGTAATTAAAGGCAAAGCAGAAAAGGAAAAGGAAAATAGTGAAAGAGAATTTCATCGCAAGGAAATCTTTTGAAACAGTGTAAGATCTCCACGAAAATTCAGAGTTCGTGAAATGGAAGGAGGGAAATAGGTGCTGAAAGAACTAATTAAGAGTCTTGATGAGTTACCGCACAACAAGTAAGATGATACTTGCAAGATGTTCACTGTCAAAATATTTAATACAGATTGCTATGTGAACGATGGAACGTCAGCAATGACTGCAACGTAACGTTGCATAACCTAGCCGGGAATTAAATTGTAGGTAGTTTAGTTAACACGGAAGGTATTTTAATACAATTCGCGTACTTCCACAAAAACCAGAGACTTTCTTATTCGATACATTGTCAATGAGTTCATACCATACAACATCATTGTTGCCTCGTAACCAGTGACGTAAACTGATTAAATTTCTCGTTATCAACACCGTTT
This sequence comes from Bombus lapidarius, assembly GCA_936014575.1. NCBI lineage: Eukaryota > Metazoa > Arthropoda > Insecta > Hymenoptera > Apidae > Bombus > Bombus lapidarius. The sequence goes on from CAKXZU010000217.1 coordinate 96,998, forward strand.
CCTTCGTTATACTAATGCAAGTAGCATCGTAGATAACAAAAATTGGATGATCAATGCATGCGTTAATATCAGAATAGAACAGACTTTTTATTCATCATGTTAGACACGGTTCATCGCATAAAATACGATAGGAACGAAAACAGAATACTTGCGGATCGGTCGATACCATCTTATCATTTATTTACCGCAACGATTGTTCTTTAGATCTGGCAGGCGAGAGGGCAGAGAGGAACAAACTACTAATGATTGATCCTATCGTGAACGAGTGGCGGCCTAATACTTATGACAGAAGAATAAATGCCACGTGCAAAAGGTAAGACAGAGAAAGTAGACAAAAGAAAACGATGTCTACGATGATTCTCAACGGGATGCGAAAGCGTGTTGCGGATACATACGGCGTATGTACATGTATGGAAAGGAAATTATATGCCGCAATCACTATAACATGATTCTACTCTGGAATTCAAATTTCTTTCTACATGCATGGAACCGAAGTTCATGAAACGGAGTTCATTTGAAAATTTAACTTTCAATAGCTTTTGCATCTATTTTATCTTTGATGTGCTTTATAATGTGATTTCATAGTTCAATGGCTGTGCCGTGTTTCTGATAACTCACTGCAGCTCGTAAAGAATACTTTAATAGTGATACATTGTTCTGTTGCTGATATCCGCATCATCAACTGCCTAGTGTTATGATGCAAATTATTTACATTTGGATGATATATGACGTAAATAGTTAATAGTTTCCCTCTTAATTTACTGTATACACAGTAATGAAATTTTAGTTTCTCGTTGAGAATGCGCAGTATTACCTCTTGGTCACCAAATCATTGGTCTAGCCAATCGCATCAATCTGCACTTTCTATTTAATACTGACCCTCTATTATTTCCTGAGCTACTGTGTAGCTTTTTGCTGTTTTATCAACAATGCTCAATAACATAATATTTATATTGTATATTTTCTTTGTGAATATATTCATATCATAAGTAAAATAGCTGCAAGAACTACTGAAACATTAACATCATTATTAAAAAAAAACGATTGAATTTCGACCCATGGTTCTTTTGATAAAGGTGATCCTCGTAGCGAGTAGAATACGATGCGACCAAGTTTGACCTTGAATTTAAAATCTGTACCGATTCAGAGGTATAGAATGACGCTACGATGATTGCGACATATAATTTCCGAGGGTGCATCTCTTCCAAGTGACTGGGCAATGTCTAACAGAGGAAGAGAAATAATGATAACAAGATACAAGAGGATAAACTAAACAATGTGCATTCAACGTGATTGGCGCAGCGCCGCGATGCTGTAGACTAGAGGTTGTCTACAGGCGCCTGTATGCGTACGCAACCTCCGATTGTCCATCCTCTCGCCGGATCCTCACATCCACTCCCTGTCGTTCACTGTGTTTTCCAGAGAACGATTAAATAATGCTCTCTACTTTCCTTTTACAGTTATCAGCTTGATGGAATTACTAACTATGTAAAAAGGTAAGATTTAAAAGTGCACACATTCGGAGATAATGATTGCCAGAAGTGATTTCTATCGATTTCTACCGTGATAGTCCCTTACCGCGGACATCATGACTTAAGAATATCACTGTAATTATTTTATGAACATTCGAAAATTCATGAACGAGTTCTTCTGTGGCAAATAATTCAATCACATTAAATCCGTAAATGGACAATTGATTGACAGGTTATGAATCGGCAGCCGTAACGCTTTTTCTTCAGGATATCTGTAAAAGAAATAGAATAGGGAAAGTCTATTTTAATCGCGTTTGATTCTTCTATAATCCGCGATGTAGAAAATTCGATTGGAAACATTCGCGACCAGCTATGTTTCTAATTAATTATTTTCAATCAGAGCTCGCGAGCGAGTCTAAATTTATTGTGTAGCGACATTTTTCTCCAACGTGTGTGGTCATTTGAAATTCGAAGAAATTTACGATTCAGCCGAATAACGACCCGAAACCAAAGTAATTTATCACGCTTTTAACATGTACTCGTTGATTTATTTATTACAATATTTATTAAATACGTCGTAAAAAATCGCGCATCCCAATATTTCATACATAGATGGAGATGGAGATAGATGGAGTTTTCTAATCGAACAAACGTTCAATACCGAAGATGCGCGATGCGATAAAAATTGTAATGTATAATTAACCATTTTGTTTTAAACAACAGTGACCGTATTAACAGGATTTTAATATCAGCATAGTTTTGCCATTTCCGGCGAAAATAATTATAGAAGTTCACTACTTGTGATGCTGAAGGATCGTTAAATTTTCATAAGAGCTGCACGAAGGCGTCGGAAGTTTATTGTCTACTTTGTATCGTGAACTATCGACAAATAATTCTACGTAGAAACGGAAAAATCACTAGAAGAAAACACCGAAGTAAATTTAAAAGAAGGATAAAGGAAATTATACAATTATAAAATTAAAATCGTAAAATTTAGATTATAAGATACAATAAGATTTATTGAAATTAGATCGCTTCTACATTAATAACATTGCACTGACACTTCAGCAATGCTAAAACCGTGTAAAGCAATGCAAATCAAACATACTCATCCTTTGACCAAAATATATTAGGAGTAGTATACATGACAGTAGCAGATTCAGGAATAGTTATCGAATTTGTGAAAACGGTGGCACCTGGACGAAGATTGGAACCAACGCTGACGGTATGAACTATCAGAGTAGGAGAAAGTGGCAGGACAGCTCTAGCATTTACGGTGACAGGTACATTGGCAAAATTAAACATAACAATTACAGTGTCATTTCCTAGAGTGCGAGTAATACTCAAAACCCTTTGGTCGTATACGGTAACGTTTAAGGAACCGTGTGCGATCACTGGTCGCCTTTTCACGCTCATCACACTTTTGAATACCTGGTAGTGAGAGTAATATAGCTCCTTCTGAGCTTCTAGATTCAAGGTCTTGTAATTTGGATGCACGGGAAGCCAGGTTTTCGCACTGGTGGAGAATCCAGCGCTGGTGCTGTTGTCCCATTGGTACGGTGTTCTTTCGGGATCTCTGGATTTCAGAAAGTATCTGGCGGGACCAGCGTTGCAACCAGCTGGATCGACAGTTTCGGCGTACGTGAATTCTTTGTCTATCATTCCGATTTCATCACCGTTGTAAACAACCGCTATGCCAGGTAGGAGGAGTGCCATTTCGGTAATCTCATCTGCTCGTCGACTTCCGAATCTCGAGGCCACACGATGATTATCGTGGTTGCCCACGACCCAGTTCGGCACGCTACCCTGAGGCACGGTACTGACCCACTTATCTATCAGATTTTTAAAGTCCATTGCGGTAGATTTGTTGTTCAGCTCCGTAATAAACATAAAGTTGAAGGGAACATTTGAGCCAGCATTGTAGAATTTAGTAGTTAGGTCATGAGTAGTGTAGGCTTCCGTGAGAATCAATTTTGGATCAGATCGGGTACGGTTGGAGTGTTCATCCATCAGTTTCCTCCAGCTCCGGAGCGTCTCGTAGGTCTCATTCTGATCTTTCGTATAAATATGCACCAGGCTATCGTAATCGTCTTTAGGGACATCGGTCCTGTTTGCGCTCGGCTCGTCCCGGAACTTGGTGTCCTCGAACATATGATTGATAGCGTCAATGCGGAAACCATCGACCCCGCGATTCATCCAGAAAGTCAACACGTTTTTCATCTCCTTATCTAAAGCCTGACTGCGATAATTCAAATCTGGCTGACCTGCAGCAAACTGATGTAGGTAGTACTGCTTGCGGACGTTGTTCCACTGCCAGGCAGATCCCTGGAAGGTGCTCAGCCAGTTATTTGGCGGCAGTCTGGTGCCATTTACGATTCTGCCATCGTGCCAGACGTAGTATTCATCGTACGGCTTTATCCTTTGAATACTCTTTTTGAACCAGGGATGGTCGTTAGAGCTATGATTAGGCACGAAGTCCATGATAACTTTGAGCCCGAGGGACTTAGCCTTAGCTACCAATTTGTCGAAATCCGCTAAAGTTCCATAATCTGGATCAATGTCTGTAAAGTTGGAGATGTCGTAACCGAAATCAACTTGTGGACTCCTATAGATTGGCGATAACCAGACGACCTTAGCACCAATGTCCTTAACGTGTTCCAGTTTGCTGGTGATACCATTCAGGTCACCGATACCATCTCCGTTGCTGTCTTTGAAACTCCTCGGGTAGATTTGGTACACGATGATATTTTTGTACCAATCCACATCCACTCCCGCGCTGAGCGCGAACAGCAAGGAACACGTTGCAATTGTTAGTCGAAACATGATGGATTACTGAACCAAGAGAAACGCGGTCGACTATTTATAAAACGCGACGTTATTGATTATCTGTTTACATGTATGCTTCGATTATCTGTTTATTCAATTCCTTTCACTCAGTTAATTGAAAGATAAGTTTGTTTCGAATAAGTGCCAACGATAACGAAAAGATAGTTAGGTACTCGAATACTATCATGCACCGTGTATCAATTTATTTTTTGTTATCTGATGCTTCTTTGGAAAGAAATTTTTTATGTCAAAATTGTTTTTTTCACATTCGGTAGTTTAAACAAACTGAATGCTCGCGAGGGATCGCAAGTTTTTTTCTATAAGTGGAGTATATTGTATGAAACACAGCTTCTGATAAGATTCGTCGTTTCTATCGTTTCTATCGTTCGTCGACTAATTATATGGCCAACTGCACTCGAGCAAATCATTTACCTACTTTCTTTTCATTGAAGCTAATTATTTAAAGCTCTAGTTCCGCCGTCGCAAATAAACTCGCGACTCGTCAGCGTCACTACAGTCTTTCCTTCTTCTTATATCTGTAGGAAATCTATTATCGATGCGTTAACGCGTGATTCATGGAAAATTTCCAACTACGACGAGCATTAGCTTAACGTTAACTCATTAAAGAGCCTGTATAAAGATACAATCTCATTTCTGTTAAAATGAACAATTTTTTCAGTTGGAGATATGTACATTATAAACAATGACAACGAATTGCTATGTTCCGATGTAAAAGAGGATTTCGATTTATTACCGAACACTGTTAATTTCAGTTTCAAATAGAAGTATTTGATGAAAGATGATAGGTAAAGAAGAAAGAATGATGTAATATTGTATAAAATGCAATAGGCCACAATAGATTGAAACCTCGATGTGAAAGCTGTTTTCATACATTGCATTGAGAACAGAGTTAAATTTATTATCGATAACAACCCTATATAATCGAAGTGGAAAATCGAAGTGGATAAGTATTATTTACAAAGAAATAAATAATCGGTCGAAAGTATTTCAAATCAGAGGTTGAAAGGATTTATCTATTCTTTTTTTTTTTTTTTTTTTACAATTAGAGTATGACGTTGCCCCGTTTTATTTTTGGATCCATGCAATGAATTCGAAACGATTTATCAAAATTTCAACTCTCCATAATATTGAAATTTTCACGTAAAGATAATCAACCAGGGCACCCACATACTGTCATTACTCATAAAATTTCAATGATATCGCAGTCTAACTAGGAAAACAAGTTACAACCAATTTTTTTACTGATCAATTCGGCTCGCTCGTCACAGATAAATGAAACAGTTCCGGATTGATTGAAAATGTTTTCTGTTATGTACTGTTTTAGTGATACGCGGGTTTTCACACATTGATCAGTTGCCTAACTGAAATAGCATTTTTATTACATATTAATATTTCCAAGCACAATTCGCAGCTTTTACAAATCTTAATCTTTATCAATTTCTTGCGAAGATAGCCTGTAAGTACGATACAAATACGTAATTAAAAGATATATATATACATGTCGGGTTCACATTATGATTAGGGTTAGAAGCGTGAAAGGAATCTTCATTTGAATTAGGCATTGTTGTTATGCAATAGAGAAGATATTTATTAGTACAAAATATGAGTATTATATGAGTATTTGACAAGTAACTGTGGTAATTAGATACTCAAGATGATAATGACAATGATCCTAGATTCAATAACGAATCCGCGGTCAACGCGATGACAAAATGCGCTTTCTTCCAAAGTCCAAGTTGTACCCACTCCCTTGTCTACGGTACAAGTATTACTGCACTAACTCTTTGTTAAAACGTAGAAGATCCACCGAGCGTAAGGGCGCTATGTAACTCGGTAATGAGACCTCGCGAGAGAATGCCTTTCCGTCACGATGATGCTGCAGAGGAAAACTATATTGGAGTGTGTCTAAGGACACGAGATCATCGGATTTGTGGAGAGATGCCTTCGTTCGGAAATTGAGGGAAATTGACGTTGCTGTTAATTGGTTAATTTCCATGTTGGTGGTTAGAGAAGGATGCTAACCATCCTTGAGAGAAAGAGAGAGAGAGAGAGAGAGAGAGAGTTGCTAGCGGAAGCGTTGTACGTGAGAAAAGAAGGTTCCTGGTATCTTCCCGCAGTAGGTGATAGATTTAGGAGCTGCTAAGACTAAGACTATTTGTCAGTTTGAAGAACCTCAGCTAAATAAATTCTAAGATTTATAGCGGGTCCTTAGGCTAGCTGGAAATATACAGTGAAGATGTATCAACATCTGGCCATCATCTTGTCCGAAGAAAGGGGTCTTTATGTAGCGAGCCACGGGACAGGAACCGTTGGAATGTTTACTGTCGCGTGCCGCTACAATTATATTGTTTTTCACGGAGAGCTATACGGTTATTCTATATCTTTGTTAGGTAAATGTTTATCCCTTGACCGCGGCCACGTTTGGCGACTAATTGTCGCCTCGAGCGCAAGCTCATTATTACAAATCTCGGACAACTACAATCGGATTGAATGACGACAATTGCTTAATTACGGCTATAGTAGAATCTAGATTAAAGTGTTAAGGGATTTTCCCAAAATTCCAAAGGGGAGGCTTCGGTGTCCTTTCATCTCCGACATATATATATCTGCTGATTCTAATTTTTAGTATGTACGTGACAAACAGATAGATAAGACATACTGCGACATTTCATAGATCAATGGATTCATTAAAAGGTTCTTCATGCTAGTATTGTTTGTCGGATACTACTCTAGCCCAATCCTGAACCGATTCATTTTTCTCTTTTATTCATACAGTATTAAAAATGCCAAAATGCTCATCAACGAGTTAAATTAGACTATATAAGTTAAGTTGGACTATATAAAAATGCACCCACTTACACCAGAATTTCCAAATATCTTAAAATCTAAGATTGCGCGACGATAACATGTGTAAGAAAAAATTGTCCAGAATGTTTTCCTTGGTAACATATGTCAAGGACATTGAAATCAACGAGGCATGTCCTTTCCTATATAATAACTGTAGGTTTTCACTTTAATTTCCAACATATCTAATTTTAAAAGTCCAATAAATCTAATATAGATAATAATCAAAATTTAATTCTTATTTGATCCAAACACACATTGATACCACTTATGTCTACAAAAACAATGTTCACAAATCACGATTATTCAATCGGCGAATGTCCCAAATATACGTAAGTACATATATTAAATACTTAAATTTCCACAAATCTACATATGGATATAGATGAAGATAAATCTACGTATTAATTAAAAATGCAGAAGTAAAAGAAATAATAAGTAAAATGTCTTAGCAGTTTACAAATAGTTACAATATTTTATTTATCACTGCAACTCGTAAAATATATATTATATAATATCGTAAATATATATATATATATATGTACACATGTTCACAGATGTTAATGTTTCTGTAGTGGGTTTTGTGGGAGCAAAATACAGAATATCTATTCTGTTGCATATAGCAGACTAGTCGCTGCATGTGGCAATGCGCATCTCTTCAAGCAAGCTCTTGCGTCTACTTTTTTTATCCCGAAGGCATTGCCGTCGCTTTTTTTATTTACAGTCTTTATAAATAGCTGTTATATATTCACACAGAACAAGTGAAGTTTATCGGGATGTTTTCTATTCCGAGATGACCTACGCAAGAGCATGCTACCATTGAGATTATCATTTCGGACCTCTTTGTCTTTCCCTTACTCTTGTGTCGTTTGGCTAATCACAGAGGCAGAGATTTTTGCTGTTCGTGTTCTGAGTGTTGGTTACATATGTCGAGCATACTAATGAAACTGATTCGTTCAAGCTCAGGAATTATTATTGGTGCACTATCACTGTTTACCATTGAATTGTGTTTGTACGCAGCTGGGACGAGGTATATAACATCGATTTAGTCGAACTCTGCCATCTCTTCCCGTTCCGACTAAATATGAATTAGGATTATTGCTCTCATCTATAGTTTCGCCCTACAACCGCATGTCTACGATTCAGACTTTATTTATTTATTCTTACCGTAATACGAGAAGTTTCTCTGTCCGGTGCCGCTTCTTGTATATTTTCTCCTGTTTATCTTTCCTCGCGTTTTCTTTTGAAAGCTACGCCATCGTGTTCTATAATCCGATGTGAAGGAGTCTATTCTAAGTCTGTTGCAAACATAGAAGCAGACAACTAAAAAATTCTACCAAATGTCCAAATTGGACAAATTGTGAATGTAAATTATTAAATAAAAAAAAAAAGAAAAAAATACATAGAAACACGATACCGAATAACCCTATATTTTGCCAATGGCGCTCGGGGAAGTATTCTTGTATGAAAGGCGCTTTACTATTGTGCCTTTCTTGTACGCACGCAGGACAATTTTTGCAGTTCCGAGCTCATGCCTAGCCATCAAGTCCACTATTTTTCTTTTTCTCCACATTTATTAATGCTAACGTGGCCTTCGTGAATCCTCGATAACATCTCCAACTGGGGATGTAGAGGGATAATAATCCTGGAATTGTATATCACAAAATGTTGAGGTTATTAGATGTATAATAAGAGAGACGCGTGGATAAATTATAAGGTAGAAAAATATATTTGGAATACGGAAGTGAAAAGTACAAAAATTGAAATAATAATATGAGCTGGTCCAGATCCGCACGCTAGCAGTGTTACTCTATAACTGAAAAACCCCGAAGCCAACGTCGCCTGTCGACTGTTTATGGTCTGCCTTCGTCGCAGTCTTTTGTCTATGCGCTGTCGATGGCTTCAGTGCTTTAGAAAGCTAAAAAGACCAGATGTAGAGTTTTCTTAAAAGCAGTGACCTTCAACACCCTCCCTAAAACTCTACATCCTTACAAACAATTATCTTCCAATATTTTCCGACTCTTGTCATAAATATCTGGACCTTGACTTCGTAAATGCCTTCACAAATACATTTGCCAGCCACCTTTCTCTTTTCTATTCAAGTTAATTTATTACTAAAAACGAGAAGGCTAAAAAGACCAGATGTAGAGTTTTCTTAAAAAAGTGGTGACCTTCAACACCCTCCCTAAAACTCTACATCCTTACAAACAATTACCTTTTAATATCCTTTTTATTTTTTAAACCTAACTTCTGTCTCAGATATTCAAATCTTGGTTTTGGCAACGCTTTTGTACATATATCTGCCAGTTGTTCTTCGCTTGTTACATACTCTTTCTTTTCGGATCTCATCGCTTCGTTAAAATCCATCGATAATTTTTCCGCTACGTACGTTACTGGCTTACCATAAAAATCGGTTCGTTTGATCTTACCTCTAACTCTCAATTGTCTCACATTCTCGCTAGTTACAGGTTGTTTTTCGTGTTCACTCTCTGCACTTTCATACGTATATGCTCTATCGCTCTGCGCACACACATCTTCGCGTTCTACAATTTTCGGTAAACTTAAATCAACGAATTTCGCAGTTTCTAATTCGGGCTTAAATATTACGTCACGGCTCAATATTACATTTCTTACAGTCGGCACATACACTCGATACCCTCGTCCGTCATCTAGATAGCCTACCAAATATCCTTTGTTAGCCTTTTTGTCAAGCTTTTTTCTCTTTTCTGCAGGTATGTGTGCAAAGCATTCAGTACCGAAAACCCTAAACTTTTCTAACTCTGGCGGTTTCCCGTACCACAGTTCATATGGTGTTTTACTTTCCTGTCTTGTCGGCCCGGTCTTGTTTATGACATGCACCGCTGCGTTCATCGCTTCGGCCCATAAGAACAACGGTAGATTTGGTTTCGAATATAACATTGACCGACCTGCCTCTACTATTGTTCTATTTTCTCTTTCTGCGACACCATTCTGTTCAGGAGTGTATGGGACGTTAGTCGTGTGCCTAATTCCCTGACTTCTTAAAAATTCTTTGACCTCTTTATTTTTGAATTCTTTCCCTCCATCACTATGAATTTCTTTGATTTTACTGTTAAATTCATTTTCGACTTCTAGGCAAAAAGTTTTTATGTTTTCGATTACTTCTGACTTATGTCGTAAGAAGTAAATCTTTGTGAATTTTGAAAATTCGTCTATAAACGTGAGAAAATACAGTTTCTTGCCTAATGATTCGACTTCCATAGGTCCACATACATCCGTATAAATAATTTCGCGAGGTTTAGTCGCACGCTTGATTTTCTCGTGAAAACTCGATCTATGATGTTTCCCGTACGCGCAACCTTCACAGAAAAAGTTACTATCCTCTACAACTTTCATGTTCGAATTCCTTAAAAAATTCTTAACGTGTCTAACGTTTTGATGACATAGCCGTTCGTGCCATAATTGTAGCGTTTCCGCGTTTGACTCCGCTCTATTGCTAAGATTGCAAACTGACGGTATAATAACTCGCATATCGACCTTATATAAGTTTCCGAAAACAGAACCTCTTGCTATAACTTTCTGGTTTTGCAAAAGCATACAATTTTTCCCTTCTTTTAATATACAGAAATCTATGCCTTTCCTTGCGACAGCTCTAATGGAAAATAGGTTTCTTTTCATACCTGGGACATACAAGACATCGTTCATCGTACATGCTACCCACTTGCCGTCCACAAAAGTCTCTACCATGATTTTTCCTTTGCCGCACGCATCCATGAACGTACCATTACCGATCTCTATCTTCACCGTGTTCTCGAATTTTTCGAAGACGCTGAACCACTCTTGTCGTCCTGTCATGTGATCCGTAGCTCCCGAGTCGATTATCCACACATCATGGTTTGCCGCTTGTATCGCCGAGGTGCTTCCTAATAGACCAATTCTGGGTTCCTGGTTGTCTCTACTGTTGCTTCCTTTATTATTTTTGAAGCAATTTTTGCTGGTGTGGCCTTTCTTTTTGCATATAAAGCATCTAAAGCAATCCTTCTTTAGATGGCCAACTTTTCCACAGTTGAAACAACTTGGTCCTTGTTTCTCGTATTCGCGTTTGCTTGACCGCTTCTGCTGTTCTCTTTTATAATTATTACTTGTTACCAGCGCCACCGATGTTTCCTGGTCGTCTTTCTTCCATCTGATTTCTTCCGCCATCAGCCTGGTACTAAGCCTGTCTAAGGTCTTCTTTTCTTCTTCCACCGAATCCCACGCACTGTGAAAATGATCAAATTTGTTTGGTAACACCGACAAAATGCGCGTTATCAGCATTTTCTCGCCAATTTCACTCCCATAGGCTTTCATCTTTGCCGCTATCAGTTCCAACTTTGATAAATTGTGAGAGACATTTTCAGATTCTTCCCATTTAAAATCGAAGAACTGCTTCTGGACCATATTTAGATTCTCATCCGACTTCATGTCATATACTGTATTTAACTTCTTCCACATTTCATGTGCTGTTGTGCAACATAGAAGAAGATCCAACGGTTTCCTTCCTACTGAGGTCACGATTAATTTTCTCGCCAACCGATCTGCCTTCAAAAATTTTCGACGGGCGATTTCTTTCTCCGCACTGTTACCTGGATGACACAGATTCCCTTCACACACGTTGATCAGGTCGTCATCTTCCTCCAAAAGTGTACGCATGACAAAGCGCCACTGGAGCCAGTTTTCTTCGCCACGTAACATTTCGATCTTCGCACTTGCTGATTCCATTTTAGTACTATCACGTACTTTACTTGAGCACAACACTTTAACAATTTATTCACTTCACGTTGCTACCTTATAATTTACAGCCCTGGGCCCATAACCTGTTGAGGTTATTAGATGTATAATAAGAGAGACGCGTGGATAAATTATAAGGTAGAAAAATATATTTGGAATACGGAAGTGAAAAGTACAAAAATTGAAATAATAATATGAGCTGGTCCAGATCCGCACGCTAGCAGTGTTACTCTATAACTGAAAAACCCCGAAGCCAACGTCGCCTGTCGACTGTTTATGGTCTGCCTTCGTCGCAGTCTTTTGTCTATGCGCTGTCGATGGCTTCAGTGCTTTAGAAAGCTAAAAAGACCAGATGTAGAGTTTTCTTAAAAGCAGTGACCTTCAACACAAAATCGTTCACACAGAATGAAATATTGTCTTTATGCTGGTGATATGGCAGCATGTGATTAAGGAGACCATATTTTGAAGGCCAATTTGCTGAACAATACTCTTTCAGTACAGTGCAAATGGAATCGGCTCTCTGCTCGTATTTAACTTTATCTAACAAACTTTCTGACACAGGCAAACTATTTATGATAAAATAACATAAACATCTATTTCTCGTGGCAAATCATTGACTTTGCTCTCGCGTTGGTGTAGAGTATTTCTAGACAAAGAATTTGCGAGGACTAGTTAGTTTTATCCCGAAACATAAGTCACCCTATATCAATACCGGATCAATAGCAAGCAACAACGGCTCATAAACCGTATCAAACGTGACGTTTATATTCGTTATCCTTTAAAACGCTCGGTAACGCCAACGCTTCTTTTTCAGTTTGGCTATACTTTTTCTCATATGAAGTCAACTCCTGCTCGGGCAACCGAGGTGGACGGACATGTCTAGTCGGTCGTGTGCTCCGGTGAAGTGATTCAAAGAAGTGTTTCGAAGAGAAATAAAGTTAACTAATAGTGATAGAGAGGGGAAGTTTAAAAATGCAGCAGCAGATGCCAACAATAAAAATTACAACCAAAGGAGAAATGCACTATATAAGCAGGTCGGTAGATTTACCAGGCAAACATGCTAAGCAAAAAATAAAAACAGACACGCTAAAAATAGCAGCCTGGAACTCAAACGGTCTACAACATAGGGCCCTAGAAACTAAAACATTCCTGTACAACAACAATATCGACATACTACTTGTTTCAGAAACACACTTCACTACAAAAAGCTACATGAAAATACAGTACTACACTATATATGATACCAAACACCCCTCAGGAAAAGCACACGGAGGGACCGCAGTGATAACAAGAAACGACATAAAACACTACTTACACAGCTAAGTCAGTAAGGAATATATCCAAGCAACCACCGTTACAGTACAAACTAGCACCAATCATTTTCAGTTGTCAGCAGTATATGTACCGCCGCGACACAAAATTACAACACAAATGTGGGAAGAGTACTTTCAACATTTAGGTGACAAGTTTATTGCAGCGGGAGACTATAACTCGAAGCACACACTATGGGGATCAAGAATTACTTCACCTCGAGGTAGAACCCTGGAAAAACATATTAGAAACAATAACCTCAATATATTATCCACAGGAAGACCGACATACTGGCCAACAGACCTGAGCAAAATACCTGACCTACTCGATTTTGCAGTTACAAATGGACTAAACGCAATTAAGCTAAAAATAGCACCCAGCCTACAGCTTAGTTTCGATCATACACCCATAATAATTACATACAGAAACAAACCAATACTTTATAACAATCCAGGTACACTATGCAATAAAACCACCAAATGGCAAACATTTAAAGAAATAGTCGAGAGTAACATCAACTGCAACATCCCATTAAAAACACCCGAACACATTGAACAGGCAGTAACAACATTTACAGAAACTATTCAAGAAGCAGCATGGGCAACTACTATACCTGAAGCAACCAAAAGACAAACAAAAATAATTTCGCCAGACATCCTTGAAAGAATTAGAGAAAAAAGAAAAGCAAAAGCAAAATGGAAAAAGCATAGATCACGAGAAAACAAAAAGCACCTAAACAAACTTGCAAAGGAAATAAAGCACAATAATAACGAATTCACAAAGTTCATAGAGACACTCTCTGCACACGAGAACTCCAACTACTCCCTGTGGAAAGCCACGAAAAAAATAAAGAGACAATACAAGCTAAAATTCTTAAAACAGTAGTAAACGCTCCATGGTACGTTAGAAACGAAGATATTCGGAAGGACCTGGGAATACCAACGGTCAAGGAGGAGATTACCAGATGCGCGGAAAGGTACAGAGAAAGAATAACAACACACCCGAACCGGATGGCTACGGAAACGATCAACACAAGCATAGAAAGAAGACTAAAAAGGAAACACCCAGCTGATCTCACAAAGGATATAACCTAAAAAACACGAAGATGGTACCCCGCTGGGGGTAACCATCCACATGCTATTCAATTACAAGTTACAATATTTTACCTAATGTCCCACTGGACAAATTGTAAAATTAAAAACAAACAATAAAAGAAAATCCAAACCAGCTGGCTGCTAAAGCGAGCAAAACTCTCATAAAAAGAAGACTAAAGAGGAAACAGCCCACTGACCTGACTAAAGAAATAAAATAGACAAACTCGAAGATGGTATTCTGCTGGGGGTAGACATCCACATGTTATTGAGCAATAAAACTAGAAAAATTTACCGAATGTCCAGCTGGACAAATAATTAAAAAAAATATAATCTTTATATTCGTCATGATGAACTTTTTCGACGCGTGATCATTGAATTTTTATAGTCACACCTTTTTATCACGTTTCAGTCTTTATACCGTTTTCATATTCCATATTTCATAATTTGTTGGGATTTCTTAATAAAGACAATGTGCTGGTATAAGAAAGAAGTGAAATATTTATTACAAACTTGATAATCCCTTTCTTTCTCTTAATCGTTACTTCAGCTTACTACGCTATTGTGACCTATCGACTTAATTTCTTTTTTAACTTTAACACCAATCTCCAGAAATAAGCAGAATAATCTTTTATCTATAAAATAATAATTAAAAATACATATCATTTTATATTGAGAAGAGAAGTATTGAATGCTCAAAAATTGTTATACGCGTGGGGAAATAAATTTTACATGATTTTTACAAATTACTGAAGATCATAAGATTTTTATACGGTGGTATTATGAGGTATGTATAGTAGAACTAGAACGAAATGATTCTAGAACCTCAATTTGCCAGCAGTTTGCTATAGCATTCGTTAAAAATTAAGGTACTGAGTTGTCCATTTAACTCGAGCCTGCGCTCGCGAAACAACTCCCATCCGTTGCCGATTGGTTCGAACGGACTCAAGCACTACATTATGAGAATTAAATTAATTTCTATTTTTTTAAACAGGTCTGTCTAAATATGAATTCTGTGAGGTGTTTTAGTTTATCTCAATTGCTTTCCTTCTTTCTTATTCTTATATTCGGCGTATTCATAGCAGAGCGATCCAAAATCAGGTCGTCAATAAATTTTGAAGTACGACGTAGTAAAATATTTAATGCGATAAAAACAAAAATTACCAGACAAAATAGGAAAAGGACCTAGATGCTTGTAAGAATGCGAACAATTTCATTGTAATTTGCTAATATCTCTGGAAGTTGAATACGACTTTAAATAAAAAGAAAATGACGTTGTAATTATATTTCAGGTAAGCATAATCTAAATTATCAGTTATTAAAAAAACTTGAGGTATTTTATTTTATGGTGTCAGTCACCATAAATAATAACGGATAATTGACTGGACTTTCCGACTACATGATGACTGTGTAAAAACATGTAAATACAACGCGTAATACGTATCATATTTTATGCAATGTAATAGTATAGAATTAATTATATATTTCATTGTGCAATTTGAGTTAAAATAAAGTAATCTGTATGAACGAAAAGGCAACCAAAATCGATGTTCTATGGTGTTAATAGCATAGAGGTTGTTAATTGTTTTGTATTCTAATTTGACACCTTTTTACATAAAAAATATAGGCCTGTTAAAAATCTATTATACTTAACTCATATCAAAAAGATTTACGAAATTATTTAAAAATATAATTTTACAATTGCTATATCATAGGATCGTACGCATACAACTAATTTGAATGAAATTACTTAGGTACATTATATTATCCTATTATTAATTTATATTTTGTATTTTAGTTGATAAAATTACTAATATATTCTAAAACTTAATACATGTTTGCTTCTAAATCTCAGTTATTTTTAGTCAACATTTTAATCAAGAGAATTGCGAAGTAAAATGAAATTTATTAGAATTTTTAACAAGTATTTATATTTATATTTTTTATTTCGTTTCTATACTTCTTCTCCAACGTTTTTGTATCAGCTTCTTTTATTAATTTTACCAATTCATTGACCAACTTATGATTACCGGCTGCCAATACTTTTGGTGACATGATATTGAATTCTCCTCCTGGAACAAATCAGTTCTTTTATTTAAAAAATCATTAATAATCGTTATTGGTGTTGTTATCAGTATTATTAAACTATTAATTTTTCGCAGAGCTATAGCTATTATCTTGATTTTCTATAGTAGGAAATATAATTTTAATTATCTAAATAATTATAAACAGAAACGGGACACACATACAGAAAGCTGTGTTAAATGTTAATTTAAAAATATATCACACACAATGAAATATACTTTTTACGTTGTATTCATGTAATGTATTAACCAGAAAATATAATATTAATATGATCTAAAAGATAAAAATATTTAGTATGTCGAATTATTTGAGATTACCGCAAATTGCGTTAGGAGTTATCTACCATTTGTATCTATTACTACACCTCCCGATTCTCGAATGATAAGTACACCAGCAGCTACATCCCATGGCATCAAATTGTCGGTGTGGTACCCTTCTGCTGCACCCATTGCTACATAGCACAGACTCAATGCCGCTGATCCTATTGTTCGTATCCCATGTGCTACCGAAACGAAAGCTTCCACTCTGCCAAGAGTAATGTCCCTGATATTCTCGATTGTTGCATAAGAAGCCTCTAAACAAAGTAACGAATGCTCCAGTCCTAAAAACACGTTATACGTGTATATTTTAGTGACTATGCAGTTACTGAATTATGCTATAGGAAGTAGAGATATTCTCTTCGCCAGTTGAAAATTGCAATGAGCTCGATGTCAAAGCGTTATCATAGTTTTACCATTTCTCGTTTATCTTTCATCTCAACGTTTGCTGTGTTTTCATTTATCGAAGATAATAAATTAATGGAATTAAACCTAACAGATTAGAATAGAAAATTCGATATAAAGTATATTCGAAGCCAAATATAATAAAGTAATTAATAAATAATAGTAACAAAAATATTAATATTACTATATTGTACAAAATAATCCATAGCGAATGAATTTGAAATATCGTTGAGATTTGTAGTCATTTTTCTCAATATAAATGATATAAAATATGAGGATCAGTTAAACTTGTTCTACGTATTTTACAGTACTTTATATTACGTCAAAACATACTAGAAATCGGAAAGAAAACAATATTTTATTTTGGGTTGTCAATTTCGATAATTAATTGTATATAATATATTGCATTGTATTAGATTGTATTAGAGAAATATATAAATATATATTTGTGAACTCACTTTCTATACTAGAGCTTTTAATAAGCTTCCCATTTAAGTAGGCTCCTCGTCCTCTCTTAGCTGTGAACAACTGTTCTAATACAGGATTATAAACAATACCAATTTCTAGTTCTTTTTTCACTGCCAGTCCAATTGATATACAAGTGAAAGGAAAGGAGTGTACAAAATTTGTGGTTCCATCAATCGGGTCAATGATCCACGTAGGTTCGTCTGTTAATTCTGGTAAATGATTTGTGGACGAAACTGTTTCTTCAGCAATAAATCTGTAAATGATATAAATATGACATCAATTCATTGTTACATATTTCATAGTACAAAACTGTATATTAAATATATACAGGGTTCGGCCAAATAACATGCAAAAGTGTGCAGGACATAAAATTCCTTGTAAAGTAATAAGGAAAAATGCAGAATAAAACTTTTTCATTCTCGACTTAGTTTACAAAAAAATCGTGTTTGAAAATTTATCAAGTATATTTGAATATGGCTAATTTCAAACTAGACAGGACTAAATAATCGATAGGAGGTCATTCTACGTGTGAAAATAAGTCGAAAATGCAGAATTTTGTTTTTTATTTATTGTTTATTTTACAATTTGTCCATTAGGACATTTGGTAAAATATAATAATTTAATATTGGATAAATATAGCATGTGGATGGTTACCCCCAGCGGGACTCCATCTTCCAGGTTGTTTATTGTTGTATTATGAGGTCTGCAGGATGCTTCTTCTTCAGTCTTCTTTCTATTATTGTTTTATTCGTTTCAGCAACCAGCTGGTTTGGGTGTGTTTCAAGTCTTTCTTTAATACTTTTTTGCATATCTGGCGATTTCCTCCTTAACTGTTGGAATTTTTAAATCTTTTCGTATGTCTTCATTTCTGACGTACCATGGAGCGTTAACTATTGTTCTTAACATTTTTGCCTGCTCTGTTTCTATTTTATTTATGTGACTCATTGCTGCCATCCCCCATAGTGGGACTCCGTATGTCCAGATTGGTTTGATTATTGTTTTGTATATATTTAGTTTATTCATTATGCTTAATTTAGATTTTCTATTGGTTAACCAGTACATCTGCTTCATTTTTTCACGTATTCTGTTTGTTATTGATTTTATGCGATGCTTCCATGTAAGGCGTGTGTCTAATTGTATTCCTAGATATTTGACATACTTTGTTTGCGCTATGTGGGCGCCATTTAGTTGGATGTCTGGTGTTTTTCCTTTTCTAAGCGTAAAAGTTATGTGATTGCACTTACTGGTGTTCGCTTTTATTTGTTTACTTTGCAGCCACTTTTCTATTTTTATAATGTGTTCTTGCAGTAGTGCGGCAGCCGTTTCTGGATTTGCGTGTCTCGCTAATAAGACCGTATCGTCCGCGAACGTTAGAGTTTTGCTGTTGACAGTTGTTGATATGTCTGCCGTATATAGTGTGTATAGTATTGGTCCTAGCACGCTTCCTTGCGGTACTCCTGCCTTGATATCCTTAATTTCAGAATATGCGTCATTTATTTTTACTACAAAGGTTCTATTGTTTAAGTAAGATTTAAGTAATTTGTAGATTTGTTCTGGAAATTGCTTTTTGTCAGTTTGAAGAAGTTTTTCATGGTTAACTTTGTCAAATGCTTTTTCGATGTCAATAAATAGTGCCGTGCAATATTGTTTTGTTTCCAATGCCTGCAAAATTTCATTAAACCAGTCTATGCATTTGTTCTATTGTGGAGTGTTTATTCCTGAATCCAAATTGATGATCCGGTATTAGTTTTTCTTTTTCTATTGTTGGTTTTAGGCGGTTATATATTATTTTTTCAAGTAGTTTGGAAAACGCAGGTAGTAATGATATTGGCCTGTAAGATGCAGTTAAATGTGGGTTTTTGTTTGGTTTGGGTAACATTACGATCTGTGCTATTTTCCATAGAGCAGGAAAATACTGTATTCTTAGAATTGCGTTGAATATTATCGTTGTTAGTCTTATTGCCTTTGGGGGGAGGTTTTTTAGGATTTTTCCATTGATCAAGTCAAATCCTGGTGCTTTACTTGTCTTTGTTGTCCTTATTAAGTTTGTAACTTCTTGCGCTATTGTGCTGAGTATGGTGCAGCGTTTGTCAATTGTGTTGTTGGCATTTTCCACTTCTTCATGTGTTTGCCCTCCGGGAATGCTGTTATTAATTTCACACGGTGAAAATGTATTTGGTAAGTGCTTCGAAAATTCTTTTGCCTGCTCTTCGTTACTTCTGGCCCATGAGTTGTCCATTTTTTTGATTGCTGAGATTGATTTTATTGTTTTCTTCGCTTTGTTGGTGACTTTCCATAGGGAGTAGTTGGTATTCTCATGCACGGATAGTGATTCGATGAATTTTGAGAATTCGCTATTGTGAAGTTCCCTTATTTTATTCTTTAATTCCTTTGTAAGTTTATTTAAGTTTTTCTTGTTTTCTCGTGTTCTCTGTTTTTGCCATTTTGATTTCGCTTTTCTTTTTTCCCTAATTTTATCTAGGATGTCCTGCGGAATAATTTTTGTTTGCCTGCTATTTAATTTATAAGTAGTGGATGCCCACGCTGCTTCCTGTATTACTTCTGTTAGAGTTGCTACTGCCTGCTCAATGTGTTCAGGTTTTTTTCAATGGGATATTGCAATTGATTTTGTTTTCGATTAGCTCTTTAAAAATTTGCCAATTGGTGGTTTTATTGCAAAGCGACTCTGACTTGTTATAAAGTAGTGGTTTGCCTGTATATTCTAATATAATTGGTGTGTGGTCGGAGTTAAGCTCAAGGCTGGTTGTTATTTTTAATTTATTTACATTTAATCCTTTTGTTATTGCAAAATCCAACAGGTCAGGTGTTTTATTGAGGTCTGTCGGCCAGTACGTTGGTCTTCCTGTAGATAGCACGTTGAGGTTGCTATTTCTAATATATTTTTCTAGTGTTCTGCCTCTCGGTGCGTTAATTCTCGAGCCCCATAACGTGTGCTTTGCATTAAAGTCTCCTGCTGCGATATATTTGTCGCCTATGGATTGGAAGTACTCTTCCCATTTTTTAAGCGTCATTTTGTGTCTCGGTGGTGCATATACTGCTGATATCTGAAAGTAGTTGTCATTGGTTTGTATTGTGACAGTGGTTGCTTGTAGGTGTTCTTGATTTGTTTGACTATGTAGGTGATTCTTGATGTCATTTTTTATTATTACTGCAGTTCCTCCATGTGCTTTACCTGAGGGGTGTTTGGTGTCGTAGATGGTGTAATACGGTATTTTCACGTAACTTTTTAAAGTGAAATGTGTTTCTGAGACCAGTAGTATATCAATATTATTTTTATACAAGAATGTTTTAGATTCGTGGGCTCGCTGTTGCAAGCCATTGGAGCTCCAGGCTGCTATTTTCAGCATGTTCCACTCTATTTTTTAGTTAGCAAGTTTGTGAGTAGTTGTAACATGATTGTTGTTTGTTGTACTTGTTGCCTTAGTGTTGTGTTTAATTCACTTACCATTTTTCCTAGCATCTCTGTACTTTTAATGGATTGTTTTAGCATTTCTTTGATTTCTGAAACATCTTCGATATTTTTGCTTTGATTCTGATTGAGTGTTGCTTGGCTAGTGTATTGGGTTACTTGCGCATAGCTTCGGTAACCTTGATGATTAATGTTTCCGCTTATAATGTTTGTTTCGTTATGTGCTATCAATGTTGTATCATTCTCCGTTGTACCTTGTTGTGGTTTGTAGTTATTGGTTGATCTATTGCGAAGTGGTGGAAACAGTTTGCGCTGTAATTGTTTCCTAATTACACATCCTTTGTAGCTGGCTGGGTGGTTTCCATTGCAGTTATAGCACTTGGCTTCTTCTATTTTTCCTGTGTATGGGCAGTGTACTATTAAATGATTTTCTGCACATTTAACACATGCCGGGCTTCTGTTACAATAATTTTTTGTATGACCGTATTGTTGACACCGCATGCATTGCGGTATATCTTTTTTATAGCGTGGTGGTTCTACAGTTACTATTGTGTTTAGGATTTTTTTGATTTCGTAGATTTCCTTATTATTGTTTCTTGGTTCCAGTTCTATTAGGAATAATGGTAATGGTTGTTTTGTATCATATCTTGTAATATTATTTATTGTTCTAGTTTGATGTCCAATTTTTGTTAGTTCATCACTTAGCTTTTTTGTACTGATTTTCGGATGCAATCCTCTTATAACTATCTTGTAGCTTCTTTCCGTTTTTAACTGATACGTGTGGTATATAGCATTTTTTTCTTTTAATGCTTTTATCACATTTTTATAAATATCAGGAGTGTTTGTTTGAATCTTTACTTGGTCTAATTTTATTTGTTTAATTATATAATTGTCATTTCCGACTATATTATTTAGTAATTCAATAAGTGGGTCGATTACTTGGGCCTCAACAAATATCGGTGGCGGTTTTGTAATATGACTTGAGTGGGTTGTGGCTTTGTTTGTCGGATCAACGTCTGTTTCTTCTGTTAATGAACTAAAGGAATTTCTTAACGGTAATTCTTGCAGCCATCGCTGCCTTTCTGTATCTGGGTTTCCTGCGGCACTTGTGCCTGGAATTATTTTACGCTTTTTGTTGTTTTTTGGTATCTTCCAGTTTTCATCCTGATAATGTTTTCCATTATCTTGACTGTACTCCTCCTGTCTTCGCTGCTCCTTAGTTTCTTCTGTGTCCATATTTTGATTGCTATTAACTTGTTGTTGTTGCTTTGGGGCTGGTAAATCTTCCGACCTATTTATATAATATCTTTCTCCTTTAGTTGCTATTTTAATTGCTGGTATTTGTTGTTGCATTGTTGGGCTTCTCCTCACTATCACTAATCACTAATTTTACTTAGCACTGAGATAATTCTCAAATCACTACTCCGGGCAGATCTCGAAAATGCAGAATATAATTTTTTCTCAAGACGGTTTGTTCCCGAAAAAATAAATTTGGAAATTTATCACAGGCATATAAATGCGAGATCGATTCTTAACTAAACATGATCGATCTCTATTTTCTTGAAAATAAAGCCTTAAACGGAAAAATTTTATTTCATATTTTTTATTTACTTCCGCTTCTACAATAACATCATATTGATTATTCACTCATATCTAGTCGGTCATATTAGCCATGTTCAAGTATAAATTGAAATTTCAAACTCAGTTTTTTCGAAAACTGAGCCGACAATGAAAAAATTTTATTCTATATTATTTTCTTATTTTTCCATAAAGAATCACGTTGTACCTGCTTTTACGTGTTATTCGGCCGGACCCTGGCAGATAGTAAAAAATGAATGTTTATGAGAAACATACTTGTGTGTTGGAAACTCTTTGGCCAAGCTATATATTAAAATTTCTTCAACTTTTTTGTCAAATTGAGTTACTAGATCCCAATCTCCAGCTTTAGTTTCGATATTTTTGCATCCTTCAATCGCATCCCGAATTACCTAAGCAATACAGAAAAAAGTTGCTTCTTTTTTTGTCAATTGTTTTCACTTTAGAATTTCTATTAATTTGATGTCAAAAGACCATTTGATCTTATTTGTTGAAATGTTTCAAAATATTCTGAACAGTTACGTAGGAAGCACTCGTATTTTACATACATATAAGATTATCATGTACACACGTGATAATATAGGTATGATAATCATATAACGCATTCCACTGAATATAGTGATAAAATGATAAAATGATAAAATGATAAAGACTCTATAGTGATAAAGGCTTGTAGAAAATAATAATACTTTTACGTATCGAAGAAGAATTTCTCTTTTACTTATGATATATATACACACATACAGGGCACGACTGAATAATAGTTCTGTCTAGTGCGGAAACTAAGCCTTAAACTTAAACTAAACCTAAGTTAGTAAACTAAGCCTTAAATGAATAAACTTTATTCTATATTTTGTTCTAATTCTTTCATAAGGAATCACCTCGTCCCCGCTTGTACACGTTATTCGGCCGCACCCTGCATATATATTATTTCATAAATATTTATAAATATATATAACAAATGTATAATATTATAATGTATATGTAAACATACAATAAAAATGTGTAATATATTTAAAAAGAGGAAAAAGAATATATATACAGAAACAGAAAGATAATAACTGTAACTTCATAGACAAATTATGAAAAACTATCGATTTAATTTATTTATACATCAAAGTCTCGGTCCGCTGCCATGTCATGATTTAAAGTTTATTCTACAACTCGTGGAAAGGGTTGGAGCAAGAAACAATAACAAAGAAACGTAGTGTAGATCTTTTTTGTTTTTATGTTTTCCTTGTATTTCATGCAATAAGTTTTACAACATTAATGCTAACACATCATTTAAACTAATCATTTTTCAACGCAAGTATCTTAATATCTTTTTGCAGAATACTAAAAATTGCATCGTATGAAGTATGAAGAATGTACTGTTCCATTTAAAAAAATGGAGGTAATTTTCACTTTTCATCAAAGTAAAGTTTTTTTCGAAATTCATAATATTGAAATTTGTAGTCGATTGAAAGCTGATAAGCATTTGTTTGATACATCTCTTTGCTCGACTGTAATTTTATCATATTATATTTTTTTACCACATTATTATTTACCATGTATATTTTACTATAGTCATCAGTATTCGTATTTATTTTTACTTTAATTTTTTATTGACAAAAACATCTACAATCTTTGTCACCCCTTTTAAAAAAATTATTTAAAGAACGACCACTATGGTATTAAGATATAAATCATGTGAAGTAAGTCAAAAGTAATGGAGTGAAGTTTGTGCACCTCGTACGTTTTGTAATAAGTGGCCATTTCTGATTATTTAAAATATTTGGCAATTTGTTGACAATTATCTATTGTAGCCAGTTAGCTCTTCAGTTCTCTGATACGTTTTGTATTCCAAGTTTATTATTTTTGCTAAACTTTATTTAATATAACGTAAACACAACATTGACTTTCAACTTTCCTTTTAATATCAGAGTTGAATAGTAATTCGCTTGAGAATATGTTACATTTAATCTCAAAATCCTCAGTCGCCTGATCACAATCCGCTGTTAAACAATATGATAGGGGAACTTATTGCTCCTAAGAAATATTCGTCTAAAAAAAATATGTGCCATTTGTATTTATAGATATTTAAAGAACGTCTTGCATTATTTAAGTAAAGTTATAACTGAGTTCTGAGTGTTAGAAAATGAAACATACAATTTATTTGTTTGAGGTTACAATAAAGTACGCAAGATTAATCACTAGCTTGTTTTATAAGGTATAAATATACATTAGTTTTAAAAATGAAATGATTTTTGTTTTTAAGTTTAACTGATAATTGTCAAAATTGACAGCTAGTTCAAATGTAACTGGCAATTACCCAGACTAGTAGTTAGTTTGTTTATAATTTAGCTGATTACAAATTACTATTGATGTATGATATTGAATGTTAAAATTTTGGAAACAATCCTTCAGAAAACTAAGTATTGTTTAATTAACTCTTTGTGATAAAAAGTGTGAGAAAAGATCTTTTCCCAAAAGGTTTGAAATACAGTTAATTCCATAAGATTTTTATAGAAATCTGAGGCCCTGGATATCTTTTCAATTCTCCGCAGATAATTTTTTTGAAAATACCCATAAAATTACATGCAATTATTTACTTGTCTGGCCAGTTTTGTAGCAATACCAGCATGACCTCTGGTATACCTGAAAATTGTTACAATTCTTAAATTAAATAAATAAGTGCGTGTATAAAATTACTGCCAAATAAAACCCACTTTTGAGAGATCACACAAAATATAAAAATTATTACAGAATTTTTATATATTATATAATTTTTTCCAATTCCTAAATTTTTACATTTTAGAACTATCATCATTCTGTCAGTAGATATAAAAGAAAATATAAAAGATTCTATCTTTATACCTCTTTCTCTATTCCCTGCCTGTGCCTCTTTCTTTCTGTTCTTATTTCGTTTTCTCTGAAAATCTAATAAATGTGTCTTAAAACCATTTACAATTAGTTTATGCTCCATAACGAAGTGGAATGATTCTAACTGATTGTATCAAATGTGCAATTCTGTCGGTAACTGGCTTTATTACATATTATATATTTTTATAATATATTTTATAATATAATATAATTTTGATAATATAATTATATATGATTTATATAATTATATATTTTCGAGAAATTTCAGAAGTAATGTTATATACTTTTTAACTTCAATTCGTGTAATTGTATAATTTAGAGTACATCTTTCGTTATATATTCAACATATACGTAACAATCCATGAAATTTTTTGTACGATTATAAAATATATATATGTATAAATGTCATTGTAAGTAAATGGAGCAATTATTGCTAAATAGTATTCACATTATTTTTTGTATCGCCAAGTTCCTTCCGTTTTTAATAAATTCATTTTAGTTTTTCCAAAGTAAATCCTACTTTTCCTTTAAAGAAAAAGTTAAATTATGACATTTTTACTTGTAAAAATACTTAAAACTTTAAAATTTTGGGGGGATATTTACAGATAATACTTATAAGGAAACATTCGCAAATGTAAATCGCTGATTTTAATTAAATATTTGTATGATGTAGTTCTCGGAAAAATATTTGACACGTATTTTCTTTGTGCTTCTAATCATGTTGAAGGAGTGAAAATAGCTTTGGACGTTATGGGTTGGAAATATATTTCGTCAAATATTTATTTATTTTATAGGTAAACGCAAGCTGTGGAAGATGTAAATGATATAAGATGGTTTCAAAAATTTGTATAAAAAATCAGTAACAAACGATAAGTTTTACATTATTAGACCTCCACAAAATTTTGTGACAGGCAGAATTCAACATTAATCAGAAAAATTAAATTGTGAAAATACTGAAAAAATATTTTAATTCGCAACTTACGTCGTTAGATAATAGATGAGCCGTATTACTTAATTTTGGAGTATTAACTTTCAGTGTCAATTTTATTGTTTATGCAAAATATTCAATTGATGATTTCTATTGTGTAAAGTACAAAATCCAGATTAAAATAAAGTATTTTAAAGCTAAGTAATTCAACCCGAGCTTCTGTGAGCCACCTACATTCAATAGCATCAGTCGAAGCTATTGGAGGTTAATAACAAAAAATGAAAGATCTTACAGGGATGAACAAATAAATTGCTGGATATTTGGAAAAGAATTATAGATAACAATCAATATTTTATTGAAGATTGATTATTAGTCTAAGAAATTCTAGTTACAAAAAATCAATTCATATCTTTTCAGAAAAAGCAGACAAAATTTTCGGATCATTCTAATAGTATAAGCACTTCTATAATTATAAATATTTTTAATGATCATAAAGCATTTACGTATTGTTATCTGTATCATTGAATTATTCAATGAAATGTAGGTTGTATTCCATAAAGTGAAGTAAACATTTCCATTTCCACAGTTCCCACCCAAATAAATTTTTTAATTTGTTAATCTAACTGATTTAATTTATAAATTAAAAATACCTTCCCAGATTCGATGGTAAGCTTCAAAACGAAATCGTAATAACAGTTCAATTCTTGTTGATCGATCATATTGACTAAATAGAGATCACTGACTTGCTGCCACTGTACTAACAGGTTGTTTAAACTAAACATTCGTTCGCGAAAGCTCTGCTTTTATGCTACGACGTGAACCCCCACTATAAATTTGTCGTCGCATTATTTGATATGATTCCATTGTTGTATTGATTCCATGAGTTCTATTCCATTTCATGTATGGTATATGTGATTAGTATCTGATTTCATGTAGCTGTAATCAGTTTGTAAGGAATTGTTGATTATTACTGAATAACAGAAAACTGTTTTCAAGCCTATATCATGCTAAACTTCTATGTTGTTCAAAATACCAATATTAAATTCAAGTATATTGTAATCACCATCCATTTTTGTAAAAAAGAAAAATGGGTCAACCTATCGATGTGATGTGTGATGTATTTTGTTGTGACGTGTGACTTTATATAATATAATATTATAATTATATAACGGAAAAAGTAATAAAAATGTACGGTCGGACACAAATGACGTTGAATAAAATAAAATAGCGTTCAAGATTAAACTTCGTTCCGGAACATTACGTTTTTTGCAAACTTTTCTTGATATTACTTTTTATTTTCTTATATTACTCGACGAATAAAGTCGAAATATATCAGTTTTGAGTATAAGAATCAATTTGTTCAAATTTATGCGTACTTAAAATTTGATACCCTTAGCTTACTGTATGGCTTACGTTACCTTAGACATTAAAAGCAAAAAAACGCTTTAAAGCGTTAATCTTTATTGATACTACGAATGTTATTGCTGTAGTATTGGTAAATCATTTTTCCGACCACCGAAAGGCAGTCGGTAACCCTTGTCCAAAATGATATTTAATGTATTTTTTGGAAATCATTGGGATCTATTTATTGGGAGCTATTTTCATTATTTTTCAAAACAATTAAAGGAGGCTTCGTTAAAATCCATGAGAACGTCACACACCGACAAGTTCATCGAAAAACGATACTCATACTTTTCAATCAATCTAATATATTTAAACAGTCGTTTTTTCTAAAAAAAAGATCTTTAACCGCATGTTATTAAAACATCATAAATGATATATTTAATATGATATATAAATATTTATCAAACTAATTTCCACCTGATTCAATGTACATTCTCAGTAACTAGTTTCATTATGTATTCGTAAGAATGAGACTTTTATAGTTTCTTTTAAAATAATGTGTGCATTAAAACGTTGCTTAGATAGAATAATAACTTTCACAATAGTTTCTTTCTTTTAATTTAAAATCCTGTAAGAAAATCATATGAATATTTTCATTATTCACAATGAGTAGCAATAAAATATATATTTATATACTACTATAGATGTTCTTAACAAATGCTTCTTTAATATGGCCAATTAATAATAGAAAATAGCATATTAAATTCAAATTTTAACGAAACGACATTTCCCTAATGTCACCTAATACGTAAAGTTAAAGTTGAATTAGATCAGCTTCTTGTGCATCAATAATGATATTAATGGATTTGACGAAATATTTGTAACCTAATATTTCACACGCGTTCTCGTATGCAGTTTGTGCTACGCCTAAACGACGTATACAATACACAAATATACTTGTTATCTGCACAAGTGAAACAATCTTTTATAGCAAATCAATCGAAAATGTACTGACCACTATCTGTTAGTTGTCATAGTGTATACATTGATGTACACCGGCCGATAGGTTTAGCGTTAACTTTTTACACTCCGGAAAATGTTATAATCAACTAGCAGCTCTACCAAGTCTTTACAAGGATATTTTTTAATTTAATAGCTTTACCTCGAAATATGTAAATATCTGAAATTATTTGTAGATTACTTTCTCCCTATTGCATTTTTTGTTAACGAAAACAAAATCAAAAAATAACTTTCTAGTGTCATCTTCGCGCTACAGTCATGCTGATAGAGAAATTATACACAAGTCTGATTGTATAATTATATAATTAAAAATTGTATAATTATAGTGATATGCTTTTTTACATTCCATAAGTAAAATTTATATTTAACGATGATAAGCCTAGCTTTTTTACTTATTTAGACCTTTGAAAAATTCGATAAATTCTAATATAGGGTGGACTTATTGATATTTAAATGAATTTATTATTTTATCAGTGAGGTCTAATATATATTTTTACAACATTTGTATTATATTACATTATAAATCTTTGTCTAAAAGTAAAATTGCTCGTTATGAAAACAGTGGTTATGTAAATGTAAATGTCAGTTTAAAATGAAAAAATAAAAAACCGGTTTTATTTGTAGCTTCTAATCTTCTAGTAATTGTCACAGCAAAGTAAAAATACAATTCAAAAAGAGAAGATAGATAACGAACGGCGTTCAATATTTTTTATTAAAAATTATATGTATTGCCTGGAACCACGCTAAGTATATCCTTGAAAACAAATCTGAAGGTTATAATAGTTATAAAATAATAAATTTTACGTTTCGTATTATATAAATTACAGATGTGCGTAGCACGATCATCATAATTTTAGATAGTAAAATAACATTTCATTCTTCAAAAATTCGAAGGGAGTAAAAATCGATGCAAATACCAATTTCTGTGGACAATTCATATTAGCGTGAATCGAATAAGAATTTGTTTTGTCTTTAAAAAGTTGTAACCATATCTTTGCCTATCTCTTTTAAAATAAGCATTATAAGAGGATATGTATATTTATTACATATATTTTGTAAAATTTTAAGTATTTTGATAAACCTCACGTATAAAATTTTAGTTTAAAAAAATTTAATAAAAAATTTCTTATTAATCGATCCATCTCTGATTATTAAATAATGTAAGAAAATGTAATATATTTAATTGAAAATATTTGCATTATTTTCGGAGAAGAAATTGTGTTGGAATATGATGTAATCTTGAAGGGAAATTTCAATTTCAGAACTATATTACAAATAGGTCGAATTTTAAGGCGTGGAGTTATTAAAGATGCCAGTAAAATTCCATTTATCTGCACTCTGTTTATTGGCACGAAATTCTAGTTAGATCCAATTAACTGAAGTCCTATGGAGAAATTGAATCCGCTTAACTGGCCGTGAACTTCTATTATTTAAATAAGAAATCATAGGTAGTGGGGAGAATCAATAAATTCCTATTATATGAGCTCCAGTTATATAAACTGTTTGTCGTTTGAGGGGGTCAGATAAATAAAGCATTGTTTAGAAAAATCAGATTTTACAGTTTGTTGCAATGTACTATCTACTTGATATTAAATCATCTAAGTAAATTACTCACAAGCTATGTTGATCAACTTTACAAATTGAGAAGTAAAGAAAAATGATGATGTTAGAAAACCTTATATTTTCTAATGTATCTTGATATTTCTAATTATTTCGTCATGACCTGGAGCATATACATATAGGAATAAGTTTATCTTTTATTAGAAGCTATTTTATTTTTTATGAAATTGCATTAAGTAAATATGATTAATTTAACCTCTGTGAGACTCATATTATCCATACATTGTACATTCCTGTGCTGTTACACTGACTCATTGGTATGTAAAATTAAAGGATAATTTCTTTGATGAAAAATTAATGATATTTAAACTGTTATAGTTTCGTTGAAAAAATAAAATTGTACAACTACATGAGATCATTTTAATCCTCTTTCACAATTCTATGTTTATTCTTTTATCAGGTGGTAAAGCGAAGATATTTTCTCTTTTCGAAAATTTTACAAATTCAGACGGCTCTACGGAGTTAAAATTTTTTTTTCTACAACAACGAGTGAGACTCGTGGTACTTCGTTCGGACCAAACGTAAACACGACCCTGGCTCGTGGTATTTCATTCTGAACTAACGTAAACAACACGAGTCAGACTCGTGGTTCCGTTGTTCTCGATATTTTCTTACTTTAGTACGTATAATTGTTCGTTACGCTCACACGTTTAGGTCATAATTTCCTAAAAGAATTAAACAACCCTTATACCTATCATGCCAGTAAAAAAGAAAATCTAATATTGATGATGGTAGTGAGAAATATGTTATTATTGTGGATAGTGATTCGGTAAATACTGCTGATAATGCTAGTGATGGTAGCGATATTGTGTTTCCTATTGTGTTTCATTGTTTCGAAAAATATCACACAGTCGTAGATTACTAATTTTCTACGAGTTTTCTCAAAACATTATTAATTTAAATTAAGCATTAATTTACAAATTGCTATTGATACATTTTTAAATAATAAATCATATAATAAATAAACATCCACTTTTAAATAATAAATCATTTTTGTTCACTGATAAATCGATCATAATTACTTCCCAGATATATGAAAAGTATTAGTTGTGCCCAAACATGTTTATTATTTCACAATTCCTATTGTTGAGTCGAAATAACATACATGCCATAAGACATACATTTTGCGCAAGTTCGAGCACACTGCTAAATAGCTAAATGGTTCGACGCGTGACCGACCTTCTTGTTTATTGTGGCCCGAGCAATCGGGAGTTAACGGATAGGACAAGGGGTCAAATGAAAAGTGTACCGTCGGCATTGGAATAATTCAAAGTATATCACGAGGAGGTTGAACGGTCAAACTTGAACCACGCGTGACGTATGTGTAGTGTCTGCCTATTTAGTATCTGTAGTGCGTGTGTAATTAATGCGTGTGTAGTATGCATATTTAGTGTGCGTGTAATTATTATTTGTGTAATGCGTATTTAGTTTCTGCGTACTTAGAGTGTATATAGGATATGTGTTTTTATAAATGTTTCTGGCACATGTGTAGTATGTGTTTATTGTTCGAACTGTACACAGTTTGTGTGTATAGTACATGCGTTTATTGTATGTTATAGTGTGCGTCCATGGACGATCGATATCAAAAAATGATAAAGTAACGAGGAGATAATAGCCGCTTTTAAATAAATTAAACATACACACATACACACGTACTAAAAATGAACACAAGATTGTAAAGGAAAAGCTTCGTGTTTTAAAATGAGCCCAGGTAAATTATTATCCAATTTCTTTTCACAAAACTATGACAGTTTTAACATCGACAATTTTTTGTCTAAAATGCAGTCAGCCTTTAACTTTGTACGCTAATGTATTATCATATCTCACATATTTTTTCTGCATGAGAAATCATACTTCATAACGACAATATTAATCTCATGATAAATGAAGCAGGATTTAACGAGGCAGTCAGTCAAAATACTAATTCTCAACTAGGTACATACGGTACCTACGGAGGAGCTATGGTACCGGGATAAGTATGGTATTTATACATGATACAATTTGATTCGGATTAATAAATGTTAATAAACTAGTACAAATGAATGCTAGTGGGTCCGGTCAAATATATCCAGGAGAACAATTATCGAATGGGCCCAACTGAATCAAGATTGATTAGATTAAGTCACATGAGACAATGTGTTCAGGAAATGGGTTTGTGCCACTGATATCTCAAATTCGCGAATAATATTTGGAGAGTCAGAACACCTGAGTAGCACATCAGAACCAGGCTATATAAATGTGACTGGGCTATGGACACTAACGGTTCATCTAAATCAGGACATGTCAGTACAAGCTTCCCCAGGTGCACGAATGAATCACGACTATTGAGTTCAAATGCTCTTGGGCAAATGAGCACAGGAACACTCTTGTTGCAAAGAGAAATAGAAGGAATTGGAAGTCAGTTGAGTCCAAAGACAATGATAAAATGAAATACAATTAAGTTAGACAAATAAGCAGTAGCCGGAACACGTCTCCACGGGAGAACAAAAAGAATAATAGACCGAAAATCATTTCGGGCATTACAGCAGTGGAGAGTAAGATTTTATCCTTTTTAAAAAAAGAAACAAAGGAAAATACAACCCCTTTATTCCAAAAAAGATCGGCGAGAATTCCAGTCAACAAGAGTAAATATGCTGATGAAAGTGAATTGCATATCGACACAACTTCGGAATATTTCGAATATAGTGATTATAACACCCCAATAGCGGTAAAAACAAAAGGAATTGAGGAACAAAAGAATTAAGAATTAACAAACAACAAACAAATAAAAGAATTAACAAACAAAATAAATACAAGACTCCATCTATTATCCAAAAAAAGATGCGGAAATAGCAGAGATCACTAAAAAGAATAACGGACATATAAGTGGCACTTCTGAGTGGATCCAAGAATTAACACGTTGACTGTCACGCGTGTTTTCAAAGAAATCTCCGTCAGGCTACGCGTGCAGCAGTACCAAGCGTTCTCTGCTAGGTGCTTCCATCGATATTGTAGTAATGCGAGTCGCGCAAGTGGTGGTCTCAAGAATGATCTCTCGTTTCGTTTGTTCGTAACACTAAAACCACTGGCTGTTGTTGAATATAATGAAGGAAAGTGTGGTATAAATTATTCCGACTAAATGGTTTTTTATGCCACCACAATTAGAAAAAGAATCAAATCCTTCTGGAAATTTCTGTTGTAAACGCTTTGACGGTTTACAAAATTGCAACAAGGAAGATTATTAGAAATATTAGAATATTTAGACAATTATTAGTTGCAAAATTATTAGGGTTGTCTGAAAATACAAAAAATCCTTGTCTTCGACGGAGTCAGCATAATATCGCCGTTCGGAAAAATGATTCCGGAAGAAGCATTAGATGCGCATGCAAACTATGTTATGCAAATAAAAGACGTCGAATGGACCGAACAAAGGCATAAAAGAATTTGAAGAAAACAACAACTTATTGTCCAAATTGACCCGACCAACCTCAGCTATGTATAGAATGTTTTAAAATTTTACATTCTAAATAATTTTTTTAATAAACCATTTTCCTATTACTTTTATAACAATTCAACAGTTTTATTATTATGGAATATCTTTTCAAATACTTGCGACAGTCCTTCGCAAGTAGTTAAATAAGCGACAGCCGAATATGGGTTACGCGGCTCGGCCAGAAACTTTGCTGACACCTGAATATGTGTTACGCGGCCCGACCAGAAACTGTGCTGACACCCGAATACGGGTGTCGTGGCAGTCAACGTGTTATATAAAAAATGAAAAGTAAGGATTACATCGGCCAAGGAAAAGGTTACTCACAGAAAGTCGGTGGCAACGTCGCGCCCTAAATAGTAGCTACAAAACACAGATTGATACAAAAAGAACACTACCAAATTAGTAAACGGAAACAGACCTTCCCAGTGGAAGACAAAGGGGAAGAACTTAGGAAAAGATCTAAGAAAGGAGCGTTGGAACAGATAAAGATGACACCCAGAGAGAAACAATAGTAGTGAAATAAAAATAGGACATACCTCAAATCAGTGCAAAGAAGTTAGCTCTGGAAAGGCACTTTGCGGGAAATGTAAAGTTAGGGATCACAATATGCAGAACTGCATTAACGAACCATGCTGCACCATGTGCAGCGCTCATGGTTTAGCAAATAAAAAACATGTCACTAGGTCATTGGCGTGTCCTATATACAGAAGAGCAATGAAAGAGGAAAATAGTGGAATAAAAAGATAAAGATTTTGCAGACAAATTTAAATCGCTGCAAGTTGGCACAGGATTTAATGTACCAATGTGCTTATGAAGTCAGAGCAGATATCGTTATCATCTCTGAATCAAAAAGACAATAGATGTACTGGTACAAAAACATAAAAGATGATGCATCCATATGGGTTGCATTATTTAACAGTGCACACCCATGTGATAATACCATAATACAGGAAGATGGTATGGTGGGAATAAGAATAGGGGATATTTCCTACGTAAGTGGATATTGTTCCCTTAACATCAACAAAGATAGCTACTATAAATATGTTGACAAATTAGAAAGCTTAATGAAAAGAATATGTAAAAAACAAAGTAAAATACTTATTGCTGGCGATTATAATGCAAAATCGGCAGCATGAAGCGAAGATAAAACTGACAAAAAGGATAGAACCTTAATGGAGGCCTTGGTAAGAAATGGCATTACAACCATAAAAGTCAACAAAAAAATATACCTTTGTTAGGAGCAATAGTAGTAGCTATCTTGACATAGTGAGCGTAAATAATAACCTAGCTAGGCTTTATAAAAGAACAAAGATGCCACAAATTTTTAATTTAAATTTAACAGAAATAGAGGTCATTATAAATTTTCGACGAAGGACTTCGATCCGGACAGGTTTATTAATAAATTTGACGAAATAAAAAATAATCTAATAATAAATTTTACAACTTACAGGATGAGCTATGGGGAATTTCTCTAAAATATTTTAGAAAAAACGCCTGAAGCCGAATTTAAAAAAGTCTTCCTACCAAGGGGTAAGAAGAACGAGAACTATTGGTGGAATAAGGATATAGCCCCACTTTGAAAAATGGAGAATAAAAGTAGAAGGGCTGTATTAAACTAGCCAGCAATGGGGAGGATCTTACTAAAGTATATAAGCAGAATAAAAAGAAACTGAAAATATTAATTCAGAAAGGCAAAGAACAAGTGTGGAAGGAATTCGTTGCAATCTTAGAATGGGATCCATGGGATAAACCCTATAAAAGCGTTATAAATAAACTAAAAAACAAGAAACCAGTAGATAACTTAAACTAAAATAAAATTAATAGCATTATAGATACACTTTTCACCACAAAAACGAACATAATTGCCGAAGAAGAGAGATGAGATGGTAGTTACGAGGAAGTAACAGACGACGATGTATGTATCACCGTCCAAATGGAGGAGTTAGCAAATGCTATTGGACGATTAAATTCTAAACGGGCGGCTGGCGTGGATGGGGTCTCTGGAACAATATTTAAATTATTATTTAATCATAAAGCTCACGACATACTAAGCATGATTAATACTATATACGAAATAGATAAAATACCTAAAAAATGGAAAATTGCCAGAGTAGTATTGCAAAACCAGGAAATAATCCCCTCCTTCCTACTTCCTATTGGCTCTTAAGTATATTACCTGCGATGAGCAAGATATGGGGGAATACTTCTAAATCCTCCACTGAGAAATATCTGGCAGGAGCCGTATCATAAAAGCCAGTATGGTTCCGCAGAGGTAGAAGCATGGTTGGTCCCACCATACAGGTTAAAAAATTTGCAGATTTCTGCAAAAAGAAAAATTTAGTATGCATCCAGATGGCTGTCGACATTAAAAATGTTTTCAACACCCTATTAATAATTAAGGAAGCCAGGCAAAGGAAACTTCCAGAAAACTTATTGATATTATATGATTACCTAAAGGATAGAGAGATTATAATTAAAAGCATTAATGGAAAATTTAAATGTAATGTCTACGCTATTATTATGGATTTAGTGCACGATGGACTTCTCAATAAATTTGATAATATAATAAAATTTACAAACTGTAGCCTTTGCAGACTATTTGGCAATTCTAATGGGTGTCAATAAAGAAGAAAGTATAGAAAATAAACTAAATATAAACATAAACACAATTATGACTTGGTGTAATAACGCTAGATTGCAAATTGCAAAAGAAAAAACAGAGATTATTCTATTGACTGGTATGCAAATACTTAAGATAATAAATGTAAATATTATAAATACAC
Source organism: Bombus lapidarius (assembly GCA_936014575.1). Classification (NCBI taxonomy): domain Eukaryota; kingdom Metazoa; phylum Arthropoda; class Insecta; order Hymenoptera; family Apidae; genus Bombus; species Bombus lapidarius. Next base: position 133,642 of record CAKXZU010000217.1, read on the forward strand.
TAATTACTTACATAAATAACACTATTATATACTTGGGATTAACAATTGACAACATCAGAAATTACACTGCACACCTGGAAACAATATGCGGTGGAGCTGATGCATTTAGTCAGAGTGTTGATAGTACTACTTCCCAACATAAATGGTCCCACTAACCTAGTTAGAAGATTGTTCTGAGAATCGATGGTACTATATGTCTCTCCTGTATGGGCTGAGGCTCCGAAAATGACTAAAAATAAAGAAAATATTAAAAAAGGCACAAAGATCAGCCTTAATGAGGACGTCAACAGCTCATAGGACTGTCTTCTATGCAGCCCTGTGCATGTTGACAGGTAACATGCCAATGCACATTAAAGCACAGCTGCAAGAAAAGACATATGAGGTGAAAAAAGGCACACATTAAATACGGTAGAAAACATAACCGATAGGGTGGAAAACTCACTCAAGGGAGAGATAGAACAATCGAAAGAAACAGCAATAGAGGATTCCAGAAAGTAATATATAACAAATTGGACAAGAAAATTGATAAACAATGTAGTCATTTTTATAGAGAATAAAAAACTTATTAATCATTATACAATGCAAATGCTTACCGGACATGGTATCTTTATCACATATAGAATCAGAATAAATAAAGAAAGCAATAACCAATGCTGGGATTGCAATGAAGAGCTCGATGATGCTGAACAGGTATTGTTTAAATGTTCAAGATGGGCCTCCCAACATATAGCCCGTGAAAACCATGCCGATGAAAGTTTAAGCACCAAGAATATGATTACATTAGTTACTGTAGACGATGATATATGGAATCACTTCCAAATATTTTGTGGCTCCATAATGAACTTTCTATAAGACTTAGACTCAGGATATAGCCCACAAAAATTATTTTAACCAACAAGTGAAGAAATTAATTATCCGTTATCTACTTTTATTTATTCTGTTCTGTCCATCTATTTAATTAACTATTGTAATTGTTTATTTAGTTATCTTTTTATTTATCCATTATTAATTAATTAATTAATTTATAATTTGAATTATTCATGAAAATACCGGTTTGCTATGTTATTTATTTACTTAATATTTATATACATTAATTTATAGTTACTTAATGGGTGGAACAGTAATACAGATTTATATGTTTCATAACTTAACCTATACACAACGGAATGGTATCACTGTTGTGATAAATTGAATGTTTAGTAAATTAAACATTGTTCATCGACATTGCACTCACGCGCGTCCGGCGATGACCACTTAGAAATCAAGTAACCACTTAATTGTGTATGAAAGTTTAATTGTAAATATTATATTGTTTTAACTAGATATGGAGCTAGCACGTGGTGTTATAGAATGCCACTAGTTACATTGAGTATTGAATGTGGCAATACTAACATGACTAGTTTCTAATCAATCACCGCAATATTGTCACCAGTAACTGTTTATTTATTAATTATTAATTCGTGGTGCTTCATCTAGTAGTTAACATTTAAACAAGTGCCGCTAATTTAGATATATCTTTACACTACTAGAAATTATTCAATTAGTAATTACTTTTTTCAAAGGATGTTTTCATTTATACGTACTTTAACATTCGACAAACGTCATAATTTAGACATATGTTACATGTTGCTAGCAACTTAGATACTTTACTACATTTTATTAATTATTTTATTTATTTATTTTAATAATAACGAATTCTGAATATACTAATTTTAATTATATAAATTAGTTAGTTAAACTGATAAACTAGAAAATGTTGAATTATTATTTTAGTAATTGAACAAGGTGCTGCAAATTTAGACATACATGACACGATGTTAGTAAATTATTCTGAATAATTACTATTCATTTTGGTGACTCATCTTTATTAAGTATTTAACACCTGATCAGAATGTCACAATTCTAGATATGTATATGATGCTCGTAACCAGGGCTGGCGCAAGGCAGATGCAAGACATTTTTTTAGTAGTAATGATTCAGTTTAAAGGAGTGACATAAATCATCAAAGTTCAGTGTAACTCAATAAAGTCCTCATATCTTGGAAACTACTTTACATTAAAAAATCTAGGTTCTTTCAGAGAAATGTACTTTTTAGAGAAATTAAACTACACTAATAGTTTTCTGCAAAAGTTATACATGATTACAGATTTTGTACTTTTATTGAATTTTTTGCCCCTTGAAAGCAAATTATGGATGCGAAAAAATATTACTTGGATTTGTTTAAAAAAACTGCTTAAAAAATAGATATAAGACTCCCCAATTTTTAGAAGTCTGTCGACGAGTTGCAGCTCCTACAAACTTGCATAGGAACTGGGTATAGTGTCACGTAAACTTCAGGGTTGGATGATAAGAGAAAAGAATGCTGAGTCGTAACTCAACTATTAATCTTCTTTCATCGAACTTTATTATAAATTTACCACTTACAAGCAAGAGAATGACACTGAACCGGAGAAAGGGGGTGCGCAAAAACAGGAACCAGAACAAAAACAAGAACTGCCCGAGCTGTCTGAAGTCTCGGCTTATATACATTTTTGGTTTGAGGATGTTGAGGGGCTCGGTGTAGGTTGTGATGTGAAGTGTCCGAAGGTCGGGGGTCGATGTCTTATCTATGATGTAGACTAAGGTGTGTCATAGCTTTGGTGTAGGCTATGATGATAAGGTGGTGATGTGTCCAAAGGAGTCCGAAACTCGAAGTCGATGTCTTATCTCTGATGTAGGTTGAGATGTTATTGATGTTACAATAGCAACGCCTGACATTTATTAGTGGTTGTGTGTCAGTTGCCGTCTTGCGGTTCGTATGTTTTAAACAAAAATGCATCAGGCTATTGCATTGCTACGGTCTTCGGTGCTGAGCGTTAGTCAATCTCTTATTACGTAAGTGTCACATAAAATAATAAAAAGAAATCGAAGTTGAAAAGAAAAATAAAATATACAAAAATAAAAAAGAGAATTTATTTTTGAACACTTAGTTTACACTAATTGCGATCTGGTTCTGAACTCCAGCCGTGACTTTCCAAGACTGAAGCTCTAATTTGACTTTCGATGGGATCTGTTTCTTTTTTTCTTTGCCACCCCTCAATATCTCCACTATCCGCGCGTTTGTTAGGCGTCCGCGACCGTCGCCACGCAAGCCCTTCTTCTAGACCATTCGGCGGAAGGAACGTTGGGATATCGATGACTCATTAGGCACTTCGGCGATATACATTGTCGCCGAGTACCGTCACATCTTTATCTCTGATTTTAAAGTGAGCCGGTCGTGACACAATCATGTTGTAGATTTCGATCGTGAATTGGTTCGGTTTGTTTACAAAGCGTAATTCCTATCCCTTGAATTTAAGGCAACTAACTAAGGGTATTATTACTAGTGCTAGGGTCAACATTATCCTGAAAAAAGTATGTTTTCAATCGGTTACCATTTCGGTATCTTTTTCTTAACATTATCAATAGAAATAATGTAATATGGAGTTTTCACATCGTTGATTCTGTAGGGTCCTAACCATTCAATGTCTAACTTATCTCTTTTATTGTCATTATGAATTAAAAGAAAATCTCCTTTCTTAAACACGGTCTGAGTTTTAACAATCTTTCTCTCTTGGTCTCGCTTATATCGTTTTTTGTGAGCAGTTTCCCAATATTTATTCAACTGTTTTTGCCAAAGTGAGTACATATCATCATAGGTAAGCGTGGGGAATTTGGATATTGCGGAAGGAAAGTTAGCTTTTCGTCCAAAGGTCAATTCGAAGGGAGAGAATCCTGTTCCTTCATGTTTCGCGGTTTTGTACCCTAAACAAATGAAATGAAGTACTTCGTCCCATTCTTTGTCATTGTCGTGTAATGCAGTACGAATTAAGTCCTTAATTGAGGCATGCGTTCTTTCGAGGGATCCGTTACTCTGTGGGTGAAATGAAGTTGTTTTGATGTGTTTGATTTTAAAGGCTTCTTCAAATTTCGTCATTAAATCGCTAACGAAATTTTGTCCCTGGTCTGTTAGGATCGTTTTTGGTACCGAAAATATGTAAACATAGTGTTCAATGAGCGCGTTAATTATGGATTCTTTTCGTTGCGTTTTAAGGGGGACTAGTATCAGATATTTCGTAAGTTCATCGTGAATTGAAAGTATGTATTGATTCCCGCGTTTGGTTTTCGTCATCGGTCCTATGATGTCCATAGCGATTTTGTCGTTAGGGTTAAGTAGTGTGTCTAAGATTTGTGGGGATTCTTTGGGTCTGATACGTGTTAATTTCTCCTTTTGACATGTGTCGCATGTTTTCGCGAAGTTTTCTACTCTTTCCAAAAGTCCGGAGATTTTGAATTTATCCTTGATCCGTTGATACGTTTTCTCTATCCCTAAATGTCCTACGGTGTCGTTATAGTTTTCCTTTATTGCTTGTAGTATTTCGTTTTCGTCTAGTTTTAAGATGTCTTAAAAATGTGTCGTTAAAATTTATTAGCATGAGTTTAATCTGCGTTTTCTTTAATTCAGTGAAATCATTATTTCCTATGTCGATTTTTGTTGTATCTTTAAGAATTTTGTAACGTCTTCTGATCCAAAGTGTCTCGTCGTATTCTCCTAAATCGTTTCGAGTTAATTGGTAAAATGTTTGGTCATTCGGTTTAATTTCTAAGAGTTTCGGATTCTCGTTGTTGTCTTTCTACGCGTTGAATGAGTTAGTGTGATCTGAGGTGATTATGAGTGTCGTGCCGGATAATGAAAGTACACTAGAAGGTGTTTAACAATAACAATAGTTTATTATCGTGTGACAAATAACGCTCACAGCAAATGTCGCTCGACGCGTAGCACAATAATCGTCGTCGGTTTCGTTTCGCTTAGACACCAGAGACGTTTCGCGTTTCGTAGCTCAGAACGGAATGACGCCTTTCTGAGAACAAAACGAATTCTTTCTTTAGGTGCCCATCGATATCCCCACTAGGACGCGCTTATTAGATGTGCCGCGGCAGTTGCCACGTGTGTGCTCTTCCGAGGATTTGGCGGAGGAAACATAGGGATATCGATGGCACAACGGGCATGTCGATGTTGCGCTTTTGGCGGCCTAACGCTTTGTATTGTGAAGCCGGCGGAAAGTTCCGTGGCGGGTGCCGCCACAGATCAATTACTAGGTTGAGGTTAACTACTTCGTCGCAAGTTACCGCGTGAACTCTAGATAAAGCGTCTGCATCTGTGTTATCTTTACTCTTTGCATATTCGATTTCATAGTCATATTATTCGAGTTTGAGTCTCCAACGAATCAGTCTGCTAGAGGGGTCTTTGCAATTGTGTAGCCACTTAAGACCTTGGTGGTCGGTTTGAATAATGAAGCGTCGTGCTAACAAGTATTGTCTAAGTCTTTTCACGGCCCATACGATTGCTAAAATTTCTCTTTCTTTCGTGGTATAATTTCGTTCGGGTGGATTCAGAGTTCTTGATATGTAACAACAACGATGTCCGTCTTGTGACAGTATTGCTCCTAGTCCTTCGTTACTTGCGTCTGTTGTTAATGTGAATGTTTTGTCAAAGTCTGGATATTGTAGTACAGGGGCTTCGCAGAGTTTTTGTTTCAATGTGTCAAATGCAAGTTGTTGTTTATCGGTCCAATGGAATGGGGTGTCTTTCTTTGTGATGTCTGTCAGTGGTTACGCGATTTTAGAAAAATTGCGTATAAATTTTCTATAGTATCCAACGAGTCCTAAGAATGATTTTATGTGGGTTGCGGTTTTTGGTGTTTTAAAGTCTTTCACGGCTTGTATCTTTTTGGGATTAGGTTTTACTCCTTCTTTTGTTATTACGTGTCCTAGGTATTCTAATTCTGGTTTCAAAAATTCGCATTTGTCCGGTTCTATCTTTAATCCTAAATTTTGTAATCTGTCTAGTATAATAGCTAGATTTCGATTATGTTCTTGGATGGTGCTTCCGAATATTATAATGTCATCTAGGTATACAAAACAGTTATTTCCTATTAATCCCCGTAACGCGGTATCCATCATACATTGAAACGTCGCCGGTGCGTTTTTAAGGCCGAAAGGCATGCGATTATAGTTGAAGTGACCTTGTGAAGTTGAGAATGCAGTATATTTTTTGGAATTTTGCTCCATAGATATCTGGTGGAAACCTGACGAGAGGTCTAGGGCTGAGAAAAATTTAGCTTTACCAAAGTGATCGAGTATTTCGTCCGAATTTGGTAAAGGATATGCGTCTTGATCTGTTTGTTCGTTTAATTTTCTGAAATCTATTGTTATAGATTCAATTCTCCATTTTTGCTTGCCTGATGCGTCTAATTTCTTTGGGACTACCCAAATTGGTGCGTTATATGGACTGTCCGATGGTTCTATGATTCGTTTGTTTAACATGTCGTTGATTGGAGTCTCAATATCTTTTTTATGACATTCAGGCAGCCTATAAGATTTGATGTTTATAGGTTTGTCTGTCTTGAGTGTGATTGTATGTTCGGTCAAGTTGGTACATAGTAATGAGTCTGTTTCCATATTAAAAACGTCTAAGTAATTGATGAGGATTTTCTCAAGGGGTTCTCGAAGTTCTGGATCAATATGTTTGGTACGTATTATTTGTGCGAATTTATTAGTTTGGCTTAGTTTATCGGGTTTCTCTATTTCGTTTGTAATGTGACAGATTTGCTCACTAGTGTTGATGAAACATACTGTTGTGGGCTTCCCTTCGATGTATTGGGTTGAAGTTAAAGTTTCGCCTGGTCCTATCTTGCTATCGGTTTTCTGGAATGGTAATATAATTTCGTCTAAGGTTAGTTCATTGTTAGTGACGCTGTATCGGTACTTTGTCAAGAATGGAAGTCCGATTATTCCGTTTTCGATTAGGGGAAAGTTGTTAGGGACTACCTGGAATTGGTGATTTTTTTTTTAGCATGGTTAGATTGCAAGTTTTGTCAGTGGTGTGTTTGTCACTTCCCATTAGGAAGGTCTTTGGGTTAGAGGTTTGGACGTTTAGTGAGGCTTTTTCTTTTATAAGGTTGATTCCTGCTCCGGCATCGATGAGGAATCTGGCCCTTCCTCCGTCTCTTCGTCGCAGTACAATTGATAATAATCTTCCGGTGGTGGTGCAGTTGATTCTAGGTAAGATTCCTCTGGATTCTCCGTTGTTTGGTTTACACGAAGTGGAATCTTTCCTTGATTGGCGAATGGAATATTTCGAGAGTAGCAGGTTTCGGCTGTGTGTCCGATCTGTAAATACTTGGGACACTTCGGTTTCATACAATTGTCTAATGGTTGGCTAGGTAACTGAGCAAAAGTTTGTGGTCGTGGATTGGTAGTATTTCGCTTGGATACTGATATAGTGTCGTGAAATTGGTTCTTTGGGCGGTTGGCGGCACGATTTGCTTCTCGTAACCATTGTTGTCTATCAGCTGCTAGTTGTTGGGCAAGGTTTAAGTTCTTCGGATCGCTAGCTACTACCATCTGTCCTATTTCGTATCGTAAGTTGAGCAAATATGTTTTAAGTGCTTCGCGTTCTTCGATATCTATAGCTACGCGTCGTTCAGTTGGCGTGCGGTTTTCGTTTTGGACTGCGTAATTTAATTCATTCAGCTGTTGCCGAAATCTGGAATTGAAAGATTGTACACTTTCCGTTGCCCCTTGTTTTAAATTCTTTAATTTGTCCCTACAATTGCTAATAGTTGTTGGTGTTAATATGTGTTGTCTTAAGCATGAATATAAGTCTTCGAACGAGTTAATTTTTAGATATCGTATGTTTCGTTTTGTATGAGATCAGTATGAGATCTAATAATAGCTCTCTGTCACTTGCCTTGCACCTAGCTCTCGCTTTTCGGACCGATAAGATGAAATCTTCAACGCCTACGTCATCTCGACCCCGTAGTGTCTCGATAGTTCGTATGGCCTTTGTAGTTGTATATAGTTTTACAATTTGAGGTTGTCTTATATTCATAGTGGCGTGTTATGAGTTTCTGTAATTTATTATCTGTCCACATCTTACGAGTTTTGATCGCTTTTTATGTGATAGTTTACATTTTCTTTTGTGAATACGGCATTAGTTCGTAGTAAATTTTAATTTATAGTGCGTGGATTTGACGGTTTAGTTCGATATTGTAGATTGAATAAATTATTCTTAGTGTTGCTTTTCATTTATTTTATTTTGTTTAAGCTTGCTCGGTATTTTAGTTTGTTGTGGTTTTTATGTTTTCTTTGTGAGTACAGGTTATGTTGGGTCATGGACATGGAAGTATCTGCGCTTGTGCAAACTGTGCAAGTATGTATTATTTTATTTATTTTAACTTTGTCCTGTTCCCTTTCATCCGTATTTCATCCGTTTGTCTCCCTGATCTTGTATGTATTGTTCTAGCGCAAGAGGAGGAGAGATTCCGAAAATGTGTGGATGGCTCATGAAGACGATACAGATGACTGTGCGAAGGCTCGCTTTCCTGAGGAGACTTCTGTCGAAGTCCTGGATGTTCTCCTGTTTCACCGCCCTTCTGGTCAGGGGGAATCTTCCCTGCTGTACGTTCCCAGTATATGGACAGATTTCGTGATACGTGTCTTGACGTTCTATGTGTTTATGTTGTTTGACAATAGTGCCGTGCTTAGGTTATTCGATGGTGTAATTTTATAATTTTATATTCCGTTGTATATAAGATATATTTAGCTCATTTGATTAATATTTCCATGTGATTGTTGCCGGTGTTTGGTTTGATTTATTGTTTTTCGCGAGTGTAGGTTTTGGTGATTATGATTTTAAATGATGGATACAACTGCCAACGCTTCTCGTTCATACGAATGATACTCTGATTCCGCGGGACTAGTTTTCTTACTATAGTATTCTACTATTTTGTTTATACCGTCTACCTTACTCATTAAAATAGCTCTATATCCATTCGAGCTAGCGTCAGTGTGTAGTTCTATCGGATAGTTAGGGTTAAATATCATTAATACCTTAATAAATTAAGGCCTTATTGCTCGAATTGATTCGCTTATTCTCTCACGTGCTATTCTGCGCTCTTCCTCGCCAAGTCTATAAAGACTTCTTTGTACGGTGATGTTAGGGCCAATTAATCGTATTTCCAACTGGCCTGTATTTACGCAAGTACGTAGGAAACCCGTAGCGAATGAATCTTTGAATTTTCGAGAAGAGAAATTAATCAACTTTTATCATTCCCATATACGTCAGTGTAATAACTTCAATAATATCGATCTCGTTTTCAGCGGTTTTATTACAAACGTTAGTTAATTTGGTTTTACACATAGCGAGGCTATTTTGTGCAATATTACGTAAAAAACTGGACTTAAAATTTCACGGTCAATCACGATATTATATTTTAAATAATTATCGGTAAGAACATGAGAATTTATCTGTAATGTAAAATCATTAATACGTACGATGGATAAGATTTGAGATGTACATTTAATACAAATATTTCTTTCTTTGCTACTGTATCAATCGTTCTTTTGCCAGAAAATCCCAAGACCACGGATTCTTTAATCAGTGAATACTCGGCTCCAGAATCGGAGTAAAATGGAAACGACTCACCCAGGTGACTTGATCTGGAGATTGCACTGGGAGGGTGAGTGAGTGCAAGTGTGAGAAGGGACGGAGCCGTGAACGTGGTTGAAATCTCTAGGAAACTGGAGAATCCGAACAAGGAAGGCAAGCAGAGGGAAGAGCTAGTGCATGAGAGCAAAAGGGGGTATAAAATCCGAAGAAATTCGGTCGGGAAAGGCACAACAGGCGAAATATAACCTCGTGTGAGGTTATGATAGCGAGGAAGCCCCATTGGGACGCGTGACAACAGCGCCGCTGCACGAGCTACTCAGGGGACCACACGGACGCAGCCATATTGGCACGCGCGCCAAAGGCGCGCCGCGCTGGCTATTTGAAAGGGACAGCGACCGGTGGCAGTGACAGGTGCAGGTGCAGGTAGCCGGCTTACGCACCCAATGGTAAAAGAGGAGAAGAAGGTAAGGAAGGACAAAGAGGAAAGGATGTGAAGAGAGGGTGAAGCGGAGTTGTCTGTCGTACCGACGCAGGTCAGCACCAGAAGCATGAGGAAGGCGATTCTCCCCAAGGAAGGGTTCGTATGCTCCGCACCAAATGCGGGGAACTCGCAGATCGAGGAAACGACGAAGGAAGAGGGGACCCCCGCTGTCGAATCTCCTCGCGCGAAGAAAAGGAAGACTGGCGGACCCACCGAGCTCCCACAGGACGCGCCAAAGAGATAGAAACATCTACAACGGCGGACATAGGAGCGGAACTGATCCATCAGTCGTCCGAACTGACCAGGATGGCCGAGACAGCCCGCAACCTCAAAGGCACGCAGGTGAAGACGCTGAGGGAAGTGGCGACAACCATAGTCCTCGGGGTAACGGAGATGGCTAGAAGGGCGGACCACGCCTCTGGCGCGCTTGCGATAATGGAAGGACGCATAGAGGCGTTGGAGGCGGAAAACGATGCGCTTCGAAAAGAGTTGGCCTCGCGCTCCACGATAGAGAAGAGCAGCGAGACGGTCACGCTCCCCCGCACATCCGCGGTGACTCCAACACTGAGCGAGGGAGCAAATATGTCGTACGCCGACGTACTATCAACGGCCAGGCGGGCCATCCCCCTCGGCGAGATCGGCGTGCAAGCAGTCACCATGAAGAAGGCGGTGATGGGCGCCATCATTATAAGGGTCCCAGGGGATAAGGACAGGAAGAAGGCGTCTCTGCTCGCGACTCGCCTGGCCGGGGTACTGGACCCGACCAAGGTAAGAGTCGGGGCTCCTATGATCAAGACGGAGCTGAGGGTGCTTGGCATCGACGTCTCCATGGAAGAGAAGGATCTGCCCCAAGCGCTGGCCTCGGCGGCGGGATGCAGCATCGCGGAGGTGCAAGTCGGTGAGATCGGCGTCTCCAGAGGCGGGCTGGGATCGGCGTGGATCACCGGAAACTAGCCCAGGCAAGGAAGGTCGCCCTGGGCTGGTCCATCGCGAGGGTTTTCGCCATACCGAAGAGGTCCCTGCAGTGCTTCAAGTGCCTGGAACTGGGACACGTGCGGGCAACTTGCACGTCCACCGTGGACCGAGGAAACCTGTGCTACAGGTGCGGCGGGAGCGAACACCGTGCCAGAGGCTGTCCCGCCTCTACACCCAAGTGCCCTCTGTGCGATACGCTCGGGGCACCCGCCGGCCACAGGATGGGCGGGGCGGCATGCACTCCCCCGAGAGTCAAGAGGAGGCGACCCGCCCGCCAGCCAGCCGCCACCATCACCGGCTGCAGCGGCAGCAACAGTAGCAGCAGCGAAAACCAAGGGGGCACCGTCGCCAAAGCAGCAGCAGCGGTAGATGGCTGGGGGGAGGCCATGGAGTTGACCGAGTAGTTTCAAGCGCCTCCTCCAATGCAACATCGGAAGAGCCAGACGGGCGCAAGACCTGCTCTTCCAGACCATCCGGGAGAATAGGGTCGCACTCGCGGTAGTGGCCGAACCGTACCGCGTCCCCAGCGCCCCTAACTGGATCGGAGACCTAGGCGGATCGACGGTCATAACGTGGACGCCGGCGCTGAGCTCCCCCGGCGCTTTGCTGGATCGTGGCAGCGGCTACGTAGCGGTCGAATGGAACAGGATAGCAGTAGTGGGCGTCTACGTCTCGCCCAACAGCGGCGTGGCCGCGTTCGGGGACTTTCTGGGCGGGGTCGGCGAATGCGTCCGAAGATGCCTTCCCCGTCAGGTAATCGTCCTTGGGGACTTTAACGCCCACTCGTCGAAATGGGAAAACGCCAGGACGGACATCCGCGGCAGGATGCTGACCGACTGGGCCGCGGGTCTCGGGCTTCTACTGGCAAACACCTGGTTCGGCGAGCACCTGCGTGGCATGGAGAGGATCGTCCGTCGTTGACATCATCTGGGCTACCGCCGAGCTGTACCGGAGGATCCACGGCTGAGGAGTGGCCGATAGGATGGAGACTCTGTCAGACCACCTCTACATAATCATGGAGGTGGACCTGGAGGCCGCGTGTGATCGCGGTGCCCGCCGAGAAGCGAACCGTTCCCGCCCACCACCGAGATGGCGCCTGAAGGAAAGGGACAAGGAGATGCTGCGGGCGGCGGTTACCGTCTCCGCCTGGAGCTGGGACGCACGGAGGACCACCACGCTGGAAAACATTGACGAGGAGGCGGAGAAGCTCCGAAGATACATGAGCGCGGCGTGCGACGCCTCGATGCCGCGCTCCGTCCCGGGCGGTAGGCACGATTTCTGCGTGTACTGGTGGACACCGGAGATTGCGGAGATGCGAGCGAGCTGCGTTCGGGCCCGAAGAAGATTCCTAAGGGCGCGTCGCCGCAGACGGACACGCGACGAGGAAGAGATCTCCCGCTGCTACAAGGACTACAGAGAGACGAGACGCACTCTCCAGCGGGAGATCAAGATCGAGATAGCTCGGTCCTGGGCGGAGTTGATTGAATCGGTCGAATCCGATCCGTGGGGGAGGCCCTATCGCATAGTGACGAAGAAGCTGCGATCTTCGGCCCATCCGCTGACCGAAAACATGGATCCGGTGTTGCTTGACAGCGTGATCGAGACTCTGTTTCCACGGCAGGACAACGACGCGTTATCCTTCCCCTCCACCGATGGGATGACATCATCGACGACGACGAAGTGGAACGAGGAGCTACGAGTCACGCAGGAAGAGTTGTTCGAAGCCGCGAAGAGAATTCCGCGTCGTTGCACCGGGTCCGGATGGAATCCCAGGCCGAGTTTGGGCGGAGTCAATCGACACCTTGGTTCCCCGACCGCGGCACCTGTTTACCAGATGCTTGCGTGAGGGCGTCTACCCCCGGACATGGCATACGGCGAGACTGGTTCTACTACGGAAAGAAGGTCGTCCGGTGGAATCGCCGTCAGCGTACAGGCCGGTGTGCCTTCTCAACGAGGTGGGCAAGCTGCTCGAGAGAGTGATAGCCGCCAGTCTGGAGGCCCATATGTCGGAGCGGAGGCCCGGATGGCACGATAGCCAATTCGGATTTCGCCGAGGCCGCTCGACGGTGGACGCGGTGAAGAGGGCGAGGTCCATGGCGGAAGACATGGTATCCCGAGAAGGGGTGGCGCTGGCTGTCTCCTTGGACGTTACGAACGCCTTCAACGCCATGCCCTGGACCAGGATATTGGAAGCCTTGCAGCACTTCGAGGTGCCGCCGTACCTCCTTGGGGTCATCCGGGCGTACCTGAGCGACAGGTGAATCATTAACGCCGGCAAGAACGGCGAAAAGGAGAGGAGGCCGGTTGAGCGCGGCGTGCCACAGGGTTCAGTGCTGGGACCCATCCTGTGGATCACGGCCTACGACTCGGTCCTCCGATGTGCCATGCCGCCAGGCACAGGCATGGTGTGCTACGCCGACGATACGTTGGTACTGGCCGGCGGACGATGGTGGAACAATACCGTGAGCCTCACCGAGGCCGCCGGTGAGGAAGTTCTAGTGAGACGTCATATGAAGTACCTGGGCCTGATCATCGACAGTCGATGGACGTTGGGGCCACATTTCAAGCACCTGGTCCCAAGGGTGACAGCCGCAGCCAACGCCTTATGCGGCCTGCTGCCGAACCTCGGCGGAGCAGGAATGGGTTCGCCGACTCTACGAGGGAGTGGTCCGGTCGCGAGTCCTATACGGAGCCCCGTCTGGGCCGAAGATCTGTTGGCGAGTCGTCGCAGCCTGGCCTTGGTGCGGAGGTTTCACAGGACGACCGCCATCCGTATAGTGAGGGGATACAGGACCGTATCCTACGCAGCGGCGACTGTGCTGGCGGCGTCCCCTCCGTTCGAGTTACAGGCCCTCGCACTCCACTAGCACGCCGCCGTCTGCCGTGGACGTCCGGGAAGAAGCGAAGCTGGAGATCTGGGAGCGGTGACGCTCGCACCTGTTCGAAGAGGATACCGTGCGGCCGCATCGGGCCGTCCGCGCCGTCCTTCCCAACTGTGAAGATTGGAGAGATCGAGGCGGGGTCTCGCTGACATTTAGAATGACGCAGGTGCTCACCGGTCACGGAGTATTCGGCGAATACCTGCTCAAGATTCGGCGAGAGGTGACGTCCATCTGTCACCACCGCGAGGAGGAGGAAGACACGGTGCAGCACACGTTGGAGTTCTGTTCGTGGGAGGTACCGCGGCGCGTCTTACGACTCGACATCGGCGAGAGATTAGCCCCCGAAGCGATCATCGAGGCTATGCTCAGGGGGCGCCAGGAATTCATCGCCGTCCGCACCTACTGCGAGCAAGTGATGCTGGCGAAGGAGCGAGCGGAAAGAATAAGGGAGAGGACGCGCCATCCCAGCAGGGCGCAGAACCAAGGAGTTTCCGCACTCCACGGTGCGGCGGCACCATCACCGCCACCGCCTTAGGCGCGCCAAAGGGACCGTCACGCCGAACAGTCGGACTTGCATGACGATCCAGGGAACGTGGCGTTAGGGGGCGCGGTTCCCCACTAGCGGCCCGAGTCTGACAAGGAAGCTTCACCGTCAACACCAACGGGGAGATAGACGTCGGGGAGCACCCCGGTAGAATTCGCAAGAGACCCCGGGTGAGTCTCGTTCAGGCGTCAAGAGGACCATCGTGGAGTTTTAGTCGGTAAGAGTCCGACACTACTCAGCTGTTGCGATGCAACAGCGAGTGTCCATGAGGATTTCTCCACATAAATAAAAAAAAAAAAGAATTTCAAATCGTAGGTTGAATTGTCAAATCTTAGATTATTTGGATCGTATCTTATGTTATTACGGTATAATACCAAGACGTGATTTATTAATTAGTTTGCGAGTCGTTTTTAATTAATTGGTTCTTCAGATCACAATTTATCCTTAATCGAGTTATCAAATCATAGTATATCCTTGATTAGTTTAATCGGTTCGCGGTTCGCTCGGTTTGTTACTTATACAGGTTATGTTATTTTTACTATATTTACTATTTCGTTTTATTTCTTTATTATTACGTTGCATACATTCGTTCTTTATTTTGATCGGTTCGCGGTTCGTTCGGTTTATTCATCAGTATTATTTAATGGCCCAAATATACTTTTAGTTTATTAATTGATTCTATTCAATGTATCTTCGCGTTTCTTATATCTGTATGTACATACCTATTTGTTAGTCTACTATTCGCCCTTATGTAAAAGTGTTACGCGCATCTACCTTTAATTAATCTTTTACTAGAGTGCTTTAATTTATTTTATTTTATTTTATTTTATTTTATTTTTATTTTATTATGTGTTCGAATCACCGCTCGCGTTATTTGCGTATTGTAGGTTTTGTTACGGCACGTGCGGAGCGCGAGACGTGATACACGCCAATTTCAGAGTCGAAACTTCCTTTGCAGTTCGCAAAACGCATTCATTCGTCGATTTTGAAGAAAACTAATCGTTATTTCGTTGCGGATCGAGATATTTAAACGTTTGTGCGCTCTTTTCACTCTATTTTACACGCCGAACAGAGAACACGCCAATTTCAGCATCAAAATGTCCTTTGCAGCTCGCAAAGTGTAAGCGAACGTCGTTTTTAAAGAAAACTAAGCGTTATTTCGTTTCGGATTGAGATATTTCAACGTTAATGCGCTCTTTTCACTCCATTTTACACGCCGAACAGGATACACGCCAATTTCAGCGTCGAAACATCCTTTGCAGCTCGTAAAGTGCAAGCGTACGTCATTTTTAAAGATGACTAAGCGTTATTTCGTTCCGGATCGAGATATTTCGACGTTTAAGCGCCCTTTTCACCCCATTTCACACACCGAACGCAGTGCATGCAACTTCAAGCGTCAAGACAATTCCTGCAACTCGCAAAACGCATTTGATCGTTGATTTCGTTGAAAATTAAGCGTTATTTCGTTCCTGATTGAGATATTTCGATAAGTAATAGCTCTTTTCACCCCATTTTAAACGCCGATCGGAGTGTATGCCAATTTCAGCATCGAAACAGGTCCCCCAAACAGCCAAACGCATTCATTTGTCCATTTTGTCGAGAACTAGGTGTTATTTCGTACCTGTTTGCGATATTTCGACGTTTAAACGCTCTTTTCTCTGCACTTTATAAGCCGAACAGAGTGTACGCCAATTTTAGCGTCGAAACAGAGCCAGCGACAAGCAAAACGCATTCTTTCGTCCAGTTCGTTGAAAATTAAGCGTTATTTCGTTCCTGATTGAGATATTTCGGTGAGTAAGAGATCTTTTCACCCCATTTTAAACGCCGATCGGAGTGTATGCCAATTTCAGCATCGAAACAGTTCCCCTAGACAGCCAAACGCATTCATTTGTCCATTTTGTCGAGAGCTAAGTGTTATTACGTACTTGATTGAGATATTTCGACGTTTAAACGCTCTTTTCTCTGCTCTTTATAAGCCGAACATAGTGTACGCCCATTTTAGCGTCGAAATAAGACCTGCGACAAGCAAAACGCATTGTTTCTTCGATTTGGCAGCGGACTATATGATATTTCCTTCCTGATTGAGATATTTTAAAGTTCATGCGGACCATATACGCCATTTTATACGCCGCACGGTGTGTACGCCAATTTTAGCGACGAAATAAGACCTGCGACAAGCAAAACGCATTCTTTCTTCTATTCTGTCGAAAACTAATCGTTATCTCGTTCCAATTTACGATATTTCGATGTGAAATCTCTCCATTCACTTCATTTTATAAGCCGATCGCATTATACGCCAATTTCAGCATCGAAACAGGTCCGTCAAACAGACAGACGCATTAATTTGTCCATTTTGTCGAGAACTAGGTGTTATTTCGTCCCTGTTTGCGATGTTTCGACGTTTAAACGCTCTTTTCTCTGCACTTTATAAGTCGAACAGAGTGTACGCCAATTTTAGCTTCGAAACAGGTCCGTCAAACAGAAAAACGCATTCATTTGTCCATTTTGTCGTGAACTAGGTGTTATTTCGTTCCTGTTTGCGATATTTCGACGTTTAAACGCCCTTTTCTCTTCACTTTATAAGCCGAACAGTGTGTACGCCCACTTTAGCGGCGAAACAGGGCCAGCGACAAGCAAAACGCATTCTTTTGTCGATTTGGCAGCGAACTATATGATATTTCCTTCCTGATTGAGATATTTTAACGTTAATGCGGCCCATATACTCCATTTTATACGCCTAACGGAGTGCGCGCCATTTTAGCGTCGAAATAAGACCTGTGACAAGCAAAACGCATTCTTTCTTCTATTCTGTCGAAAACTAATGGTTATTTCGGTTCTGTTTGCGACATTTCGATGTGAAAACGCTCTTTTCTCTTCACTTTATAAGCCGAACAGTGTGTACGCCCACTTTACCATCGAAACAGGTCCGCCAAACAGAAAAACGCATTCATTTGTCCATTTTGTCGAGAACTAGGTGTTATTTCGTCCCTGTTTGCGATGTTTCGACGTTTAAACGCTCTTTTCCCTGCACTTTATAAGCCGAACACAGTGTACGCCCATTTTAGCGTCGAAACAGTGCCAGCGACAAGCAAAACGCATTCTTTCGTCCAGTTCGTTGAAAATTAAGCGTCATTTCGTTCCTGATTGAGATATTTCGGTAAGTAAGAGCACTTTTCACCCGATATTAAACGCCGATCGGAGTGTATGCCAATTTCAGCATCGAAACAGTTCCCCCAAACAGCCAAACGCATTCATTTGTCCATTTTGTCGAGAACTAGGTGTTATTTCGTTCCTGTTTGCGATATTTCGACTTTTAAACGCTCTGTTCTCTGCACTTTATAAGCCGAACAGAGTGTACGCCCACTTTAGCGTCGAAATAGGTCCAGCGACAAGCAAAACGCATTCTTTCGTCGATTTGGCAGCGAACTATATGATATTTCCTTACTGATTGAGATATTTTAAAGTTAATGCGACCCATATACGCCATTTTATACGCCGCACGGAGTGTACGCCAATTTTAGCGTCGAAATAAAACCTGCGACAAGCAAAACGCGTGCTTTCTTCTATTCTGCCGAAAACTAATCGTTATCTCGTTCCTATTTGCGATATTTCGACGTTTAAACGCTCTTTTCCCTGCACTTTATAAGCCGAACACAGTGTACGCCCATTTTAGCGTCGAAACAGTGCCAGCGACAAGCAAAACGCATTCTTTCGTCCAGTTTGTTGAAAATTAAGCGTCATTTCGTTCCTGATTGAGATATTTCGGTAAGTAAGAGCACTTTCCACCCGATATTAAACGCCGATCGGAGTGTATGCCAATTTCAGCATCGAAACAGTTCCCCGAAACAGCCAAACGCATTCATTTGTCCATTTTGACGAGAACTAGGTGTTATTTCGTTCCTGTTTGCGATATTTCGACGTTTAAAGGCTCTTCTCTCTGCACATTATAAACCGAACCGAGTGTACACCCATTTTAGCGTCGAAATAAGAAATGCGACAAGCAAAACGCATTCTTTCTTCTATTCTGTCGAAAACTAATCGTTATTTCGTTTCTGTTTGCGATATTTCGATGTGAAAACGCAATTTTCACATCATTCTTTAAGCCCATCGTAGTATACGCCCATTATAGCGTCGAAATAAGACCAGCGACGAGCAAAACGCATTCTTTCGTCGATTTGGCAGCGAACTATATGATATTTCCTTACTGATTGAGATATTTTAACGTTAATGCGGCCCATATACGCCATTTTATACGCCGCACGGAATGCACGCCATTTTACCGTCGAATTAAGGCCTGCTACAAGCAAAACGCATTCTCTCGTCCAGTTTCTTGAAAATTAAGCGTTATTTCGTTCCTGATTGTGATATTTCGGTAAGTAAGAGCTCATTTCACCCCATTTTAAACGCCGATCGGAGTGTATGCCAATTTCAGCATCGAAACAGTTCCCCCAAACAGCCAAACGCATTCATTTGTCCATTTTGTCGAGAACTAGGAGTTATTTCGTTCCTGTTTGCGATATTTCGACGTTTAAACGCTCTTTTCTCTTCACTTTATAAGCCGAACAGAGTGTACGCCCACTTTAGCGTCGAAACAGGTCCAGCGACAAGCAAAACGCATTCTTTCGTCGATTTGGCAGCGAACTACATGATATTTCCTTACTGATTGAGATATTTTAACGTTAATGCGGCCCATATACGCCATTTTATACGCCGCACGGAGTGCACGCCATTTTACCGTCGAATTAAGACCTGCTACAAGCAAAACGCATTCTCTCGTCCAGTTTCTTGAAAATTAAGCGTTATTTCGTTCCTGATTGTGATATTTCGGTAAGTAAGAGCTCATTTCACCCCATTTTAAACGCCGATCGGAGTGTATGCCAATTTCAGCATCGAAACAGTTCCCCCAAACAGCCAAACGCATTCATTTGTCCATTTTGTCGAGAACTAGGTGTTATTTCGTTCCTGTTTGCGATATTTCGACGTTTAAACGCTCTTTTCTCTTCACTTTATAAGCCGAACACAGTGTACGCCCACTTTAGCGTCGAAACAGGTCCAGCGACAAGCAAAACGCATTCTTTCGTCGATTTGGCAGCGAACTATATGATATTTCCTTACTGATTGAGATATTTTAAAGTTAATGCGACCCATATACGCCATTTTATACGCCGCACGGAGTGTACGCCAATTTTAGCGTCGAAATAAAACCTGCGACAAGCAAAACGCGTGCTTTCTTCTATTCTGCCGAAAACTAATCGTTATCTCGTTCCTGTTTGCGATATTTCGACGTTTAAACGCTCTTTTCCCTGCACTTTATAAGCCGAACACAGTGTACGCCCATTTCAGCGTCGAAACAGTGCCAGCGACAAGCAAAACGCATTCTTTCGTCCAGTTCGTTGAAAATTAAGCGTCATTTCGTTCCTGATTGAGATATTTCGGTAAGTAAGAGCACTTTTCACCCGATATTAAACGCCGATCGGAGTGTATGCCAATTTCAGCATCGAAACAGTTCCCGCAAACTGCCAACGCATTCATTTGTCCATTTTGTCGAGAACTAGGTGTTATTTCGTTCCTGTTTGCGATATTTCGACGTTTAAACGCTCTTTTCTCTTCACTTTATAAGCCGAACACAGTGTACGCCCATTTCAGCGTCGAAACAGGTCCAGCGACAAGCAAAACGCATTCTTTCGTCCAGTTCGTTAAAAATTAAGCGTTATTTCGTTCCTGTTTGAGATATTTCGGGTAAGTAAGAGCTCTTTTCACCCAATTTTAAACGCCGATCGTAGTATACGCCAATTTCAGCATCGAAACAGTTCCCCCAAGCAGCCAAACGCATTCATTTGTCCATTTTTGTCGAGAACTAGGTGTTATATCGTTCCTGTTTGCGATATTTCGACGTTTAAAGGCTATTCTCTCTGCACTTTATAAACCGAACTTAGTGTACGCCCATTTTAGTGTCGAAATAAGACCTGCGACAAGCAAAACGCATTCTTTCATCGATATGGCAGCGAACTATATGATATTTCCTTCCTGATTGAGATATTTTAAAGTTAATGCGGCCCATATACGCCATTTTATACGCCGCACGGTGTGTACGCCAATTTTAGCGTCGAAATAAGACCTGCGACAAGCAAAACGCGTGCTTTCTTCTATTGTGCCGAAAACTAATCGTTATCTCGTTCCTGTTTGCGATATTTCGACGTTTAACGCTCTTTTCTCTGCACTTTATAAGCCGAACACAGTGTACGCCCATTTTAGCGTCGAAACAGTGCCAGCGACAAGCAAACCGCATTCCTTCTTCTATTCTGTCGAAAACTAATCGTTATTTCGTTCCAATTTGCGATATTTCGATGTGAAATTTCTCTATTCACTTCATTTTATAAGCCGATCGTAGTATACGCCAATTTCAGCATCGAAACAGTTCCCCCAAACAGCCAAACGCATTCATTTGTCCATTTGTCGAGAACTAGAAGTTATTTCGTTCCTGTCTGCGATATTTCGACGTTTAAACGCTCTTTTCTCTTCACTTTATAAGCCGAACAGAGTGTACGCCCACTTTAGCGTCGAAACAGGTCCAGCGACAAGCAAAACGCATTCTTTCGTCGATTTGGCAGCGAACTATATGATATTTCCTTACTGATTGAGATATTTTAAAGTTAATGCGACCCATATACGCCATTTTATACGCCGCACGGAGTGTACGCCAATTTTAGCGTCGAATAAAACCTGCGACAAGCAAAACGCGTGCTTTCTTCTATTCTGCCGAAAACTAATCGTTATCTCGTTCCTGTTTGCGATATTTCGACGTTTAAACGCTCTTTTCCCTGCACTTTATAAGCCGAACACAGTGTACGCCCATTTTAGCGTCGAAACAGTGCCAGCGACAAGCAAAACGCATTCTTTCGTCCAGTTTGTTGAAAATTAAGCGTCATTTCGTTCCTGATTGAGATATTTCGGTAAGAATCTGATAGAGTGTGT